>JAPPVO010000017.1:140447142-140629112 GCA_030407325.1 Camellia japonica | reverse complement strand
TTTCTTCGCGGCCTTGGTTTTCTCTTCCTCAGCCCGGTCGAGCTTCTGGCGCAGCTCGGCCCGCTCGTCTTTGACGATCACTTGCTCGGCCTTGAGCATTTCTATCTCGGCCTTGAGCACTTTGTTCTCGGTGATGGCGTCTCGGAGGCTCTGCCGAACTGCAACCATCCGCTCGTGGCGAGATAGTTCTTTTGTGCGGCCTACAAACACAACAGATTATCAGTATACACTAGCCGAGCAAAAAACCGAGCACACAGTTGAAGAAAAAATGGAGCAACTTACCAGCACAATGGATTCTGCAGCCGAGCGAAGGACCTTGAGGTCGGAAAGCTCGTCGTTCTTTTTCATGTCCCCGGGCAGGATCAATGCCTTGGTCATAGTGAAACCAAGCGAGTGATCCTTGTCCTCGGAGACTAAATCTGCGGCGGAGACTGCTCGGCCCTTGTAGACGAACTCGGGCGCCCAGACCAGGGGGCAGCAGGGGCCTTGCCCTTGGATTTGCGGGCAAGATGTTGCTCGGTCTGGTCGCCGAGCTCGGTTGAGGCGACTTCAGTGGAGTCTTCATCCACAAGGCTTTGCCGGCCGCCTCCCTCCTTTGTTTCTTCTTTGGCCGGCCAGCCGGTTGTTCGCTGGCCAGGGCGAGCACCGCCCCTTCTTTTTGTCCGGCGGGGGTGGAAGATGTTCCCTCGGTTGCTTCTGGGGGTTGGGACTCGCCTTCGTCCCCGGTGATCATTGCCTTGATTGCCCTTATCTTCGCCATTTCTTGCTCGGCGGTTGTTGGAACGAGCCTGATCGGTGGCAGAGTTGGATCGGGTTCTGGGGATGGCGCACGTAGAAAGTCGGTGACTTTGCTTTTGCGCGGTGCTTGGTAATTGTATGTTTGTTCGAAACCGAGTAGCAACGGTGCTTCTCTCTCCTCGTCCGGGCGTCGAAGTAGAGCTCGGATGGCCTCTTGGTTGGCGTACGGATAGCCCGCTGCAAGGTTCTTATCTGCAAAAAGACAAGTGTCAGACCGGTGCAAAATAACAATAAAGAAATGCAGTGAAGAAATAGTACGGTCGGCCGGGCTTCTTACCAGCGCTACCCCTGTTTTTATTAATGTACCACCCCGGTATGGGTGCCTCGGTGTCCTCATAATTACCGGACACCCAGAGAAAATCGTCATCGTTCGTCTCTTTGTCCGGGTTGCCTTCTATGAGCTTTGCTCGGCCCTTCTTCACTTTGAGGTACCAGCAGAGCCCGCTCTTATTCCTACTCAAGCTATACTGATGGAAAATTTCTGCGAGGCCGAGATTGAGACCGAGCCTGCGGTTCAGCTCGGCGACGCCGTTTATTATCTTGTAAGTATTGTTGGAAACTTGGCTCGGGCAAAGCCTTGTCCGCCTCAAAAACTCGCAGATCAAAGGTTGCACGGGAAGCGCAGCCCTCTTCAACAATTGATACGACCGTAAAGGGGCACCGGTCTAAGTCCCCCCACGGCGTATCTCCCTTCTTAGCAAGCTCTAAGATCACGTCGTCGGGAATGTTGTACTCCTCTCTAAACTGCGCCATCGCACCGGGTGAGCTAACCTTATAGCGGTATTTCCCCATCTATTGTATCTCGGTCTTATTTGCTATATGGAATCTCGGTCAAAAATGTGTAGTGGCTGCTCGGACTTTGAGCTCCACCAACAATAATGCTGGATTGGACGGTCCTACTTGTTCTGCATATTGAAAAATAAGTCCAAGGGTTAGCACGGCATATATTGCGCGGCCTCTATTGGAAATAGCTCAGAAAGGTTCTAGGTGTTTGGCCGGCCTTCCACCTACCTCGGCCCATCAAGACGGCCGATTTAGCCCTCTTTTTTGGTGCTGGTTTTTACTCGATCTAGAGTCTTTGATCGGTTCGGTTCTAATGGTGGTTTTAGCTCGGTCTAGCCTGGATCGAGGTATTGGCTTGTGATTTCAGGCTTTTAGCCCGGTTAAACCTATCTGCCGATCTAAGGTATATATAGCTCGGTTGTGACCTCAGCAAGAAGCCACAAACAGTGTTTGCTCGGTTATAGCCCTACCTATGGATCAAAAGGGCGTTTAGCCCGGTTTCACCCAGATTCAAGCTGTTCATCCCTGTGGGATGAGTTCGCTTGAACCCAAGAGAAACCAGGGGCACGAAGGCCCCCTCCAGTCCTAATATTCCCATTTGCCCTAGGGTGTGCCAGTTCTAAGCCACTAAAGAACAACCAAAAACAAGAAATGCCAAGCGCAGTGGCGTAAAAATGAAGAACAGTAACAACCAACTCAAAAAGCATGAAAACAATGACTGAAAGGCATGCAAAGGGGTTTGGAAGGCACAAGAGCTTACCAGGAACAAATGAAGAACGAAGTGGGGCCTTCGAGCTTGGGCGTAGTGCTGGAAACGGCGACAATGGGCGAGGACAGCGGCAGCTTCTCAGAGGTTTTGGAGGCTAGGGTTTGTGGGGCGTCTGAAGGAGAAGATGAATAGTGAAGGGACAAAACCCTTCGAATAGGGTTTAAAGAGTGGGGGGAAACCCAAACGGCTGCGCCGTTTGAATTCTGCGCGTGCCAGACGGCTGGCTGCACGACCCAATGGCCTGATGACACGTGGCTCTGGCCACGCGGCTGTCAGTACGGCTGTACGACCTCTGATGGGACCGCAGAGATAATGACCGGCCAATTGAGATAGCTCGGCGACTGAAGTGCTCCAAATTGAGATAGCTCGGCGGCTCGAGTGTCCCTAATTGAGGTTGCTCGGCGCAGAAGTGTAACCAATTCAACCATGGCTCGGCGACAGACATAGCCTCGTTCAAGCTCGGCCTGGCAGGGGTGCGACTCAATCACAGCTCGGACACATCGGTAAACCCAATCACGATGGCTCGGATGGTTTAAGGGGCAATTGAGAGGGAAGATTTGCATGGCAGTACGGCCGAGTTAAGCAACGTTGGATTTAACGAAGGGGGACGACGCCGAGCTAACCCCGTTGACACGACTGGATTGCACGGTCGTTGACATTGACCGAGCAAATGCGAGTACGCCCTAGCCGAGCCGTGTTCCGGGCAGAGTTCTGAATAGCGAGTGGTGACCGAGCTATAGGGCGACCCGGGCTGGGCCGAGGTTACAGCGAGGCCGGCAAGCCTCTGACCGGCCGGCCGAGATGGCTAGCTCGTTTGACCGAGAAGTCAGATGGAATGGTTGGGGGCCGGCATGCCCCGCAACCGATTGGGCCTGGTGAGCCAGTCTGAAATATCCCGGGCAAAGTGGTCTGCCTTTTACTCGCTCCAAAGGGACAGGTCAGCGGTGTGAAGCTCGGTTGCGTACATGTAGTTGAGATCTTCTACAAGTAATAGGCCGGTCGTGGTACCGCGGTCGAGGGTGCCACCTGGGCCAATGGTGTGGAGGAGAGGACATCTGCTCCACGAACGCCTCAATACCGTTGGGCAGTTCTGTGTGTACTGGTGGAAGGATAAAACCTTTACACGCGTAAGGTGGTGGGAGGCGCGCACTGCCACCTGTCCAGGGAAGGACAACAGAGGTAGTGCGCGCACGACCTTGAGGCTGCATGGCAGCCTAGAAATAGGGGAAGAGACGAACATTGGAGGTATGCGAACTCATTCTCACGAGCACCCTCTCTCTCTTCTCATTGTCTTCTTCCTCAGTGAACTGACTTGAGCGTCGGAGGGTTTTTCCGGCACACCACCGCCGGGCAGCTCACCGTTTTTGTGTTGCAGAGATAGACGCCGTTACTAGAAGCTTGACGTTCAAGGCGTACGGAGAGCAAAGAATATTTTGCCCCCGTACAACTAGTGTTCTTACTGTAAAGAGCGACATTTATAGTTTCGGGGTTGCACTTATGGAACTCTTAACCGGATGGTTTCCAAAGCCAAACCCAAATTCTGATGAATATCGGAACACTAACGTCATTCAGTATTTCATTACCTCAGTGGAACAGAAAAAATTCTCATAGGTTTTGAATAACTGTGAGGTTAGTGACAAAAGGGAAAGTGAGCAAATTGAAGCGGTGGCTGAGCTTGCTGTGAGATGTTTGAATAGGAGTGGCATTGAACGACCTACAATGAAGGAGGTGGCTGAACAACTCCTTGGTCATATGAGATTGCAAGAGACTTTCCAAGCTCAAGAACAACCTGAAGAGACTGTGAGCTTATTAGGCCACATGACCAACATAAATCAATGATGACATGTTTGACTCAGACTTGGAAAACAATTACAAGACATGTTATGAAAAGTACCGGCCCTGGCTAAGGCCATTGAGACATGTGCCTTATGTCCCAAAAAATTGACCAAATTTAGTAAAGTGTTATATAGCATATTACAAATTTAAATAGGCCCAAATTATTTTTATTATTTTAGGGCCAATCTAAAGGGCCAATCTAAAGGGCCCCAAAATATTCTGTTGGGCCCATATTTATTTATAAGTGTGGTTTGACCCAATTAAAATTAAAATATATACAAAATTGTTTGTGACTTTGAAAAAGATGAACACTACATATACATACACTGAGCTCTCAATCTCTCTCTCTCTCACAAAGGAAACAGACCAAGCAAGTACTGAGCAAAGCAAGCAGCAGCTAGAAATTGGAAATTATGACCCAAGTACTGAGCAAAGCAAGCAGACCAAGCACTGAGCTCTCAAATCTCTCTTTGTCACAGTAAGTCTATACTCTCTCTCTCTCTCTCTTTTACTATAAGATTTTAATGGAATAAATAAATTTGTCCTAATTTTTTACCTTATTTCTTTATTAGATTTTAGTGGAATAAATAAATTTGTCCTAATTTTTTTTTTACCTTCTTTGTTTATCAGATTTTAGTGGAATAAATAATATTGCCCTAATTTTTTTACTTAGGTTTTTATCAGTTTTAATTGAATAATTTTTTCCTAAGTTATTTGCCCTAATTTTGTTTCATTAAATTGTTTTTCATAATTTCTTTGCTATAATATATGAGATAATCAATGGATTGTGATTTGTGGATTGAATTGTGATTATAGCCATGTTTCCTAGGAAGTATAGTATTGGAAATGAAAAGAGAGAAACAAAACTGAAAGTAGAACAATTAATTCAATCTCAATCTGGAACACTTAGGGCAAAATTTTACCCTAATTTATTCCATTTATTAGATTTTAGTAAAATAAATAAGTTTGCCCTAATTTTTTTACCTAGGTCTGTATCATTTTTAATTGAATAATTTTTTCCTCATTTTTTGCCCTCATTTTGTTTCATTAAATTGTGTTTCATAATTTATTTGCTATCATATATGAGATAATTAGTGGATTGTATTATGATTATATAGTATGTTTCCTAGGAAGTATAGTTCGGGAAATGAAAAGAGAAAGAAGAAGTTAAAAGTAGAACAATTAATTCAATCTTAATCACACTCATAAACAACATATTCAATAAATAACAATGTAACCACACTCATAAACAACATATTTAGTAAACAACAATTAATTCAATACATATCTAATACATTTTAATTAAATAAAGTTTTTCTAATTTTGGTAACTTTTTTTTTTTTGGAACTCTAGAATGAATATATTTTGATATCTATTTTGGTATCAATTGACGGTAGTGATATTAAACAGGGTGATTTTTTTTTCTTTGTGAATAGGCCTATGTATTGGTTTTGCCTCAGGGCCGTCGAAAACTCAGAGCCGACCCTTATATTGAACTACAAGACATGTTTTGATATTGAACTCCCATAACCAAGTAACTCTACTGAAAACCCTAAGTGATTCGTGATTAGATCAGGATTAAAATATTCTAATTCCTAAATATTCAAAACACACAATCTAAATCATCAAGCACTTACGAAAGTGATTTAGATTGTTGTTTTCGGAATAAACAATAAATCGACACAAACGATTTTTACGTAGAAAAACTACAATTGAAGAACCTTCAATTGTAAAAAAAAAACCACGGGTGAAATGCCACTAATCAATCCACTACTGAAGAAAGAAAGATTACAAAGATAACACACAAATTATCCAACTCAGTCAATTTGTCTTCAAACCTTCTGTAACTCTTTCACTAAGCCTTCGTCTCGGAACTGATCAACCTGAAGTTGAATCCACAACTTCACTTGTCGAATCAACGACTACGTACAGAATCAAACGCCTTTGAAACTCTACGTTTGGATCTTCGGAATCCACCGAAGAATAACACTCTTGTATGTATTCGATCAACCTCCTTGATATGTGCTTCTCAATTCATGAGTTTAATACTCATTCAATTTTATCAAGGAAAACTCACACAAATACTCCAGAAGAAAACCTCAAAGTAGATCTGAAAAGTAATCCTAGTTTTGGAGTAGAACAACTACTTATAGAAATCCTGGATTTTGAAGCTCGCTCGAGCGAAGCTTCTCTCGCTTGAGCGAGAACCTTAACTCGCGAGATTTCCATAAGTGCCTTCGCTCGAGCCACGAAACCTTCGCTCGAGCGAATAATAAACTCTTTCAGACGTAGTCCTTTGCTCGAGCCACGCAGGCTTCACTCGAGCGTACATTCATCTCTTTCAGGTTTTAAGCCAGACGCAGTCTTCGCTCGAGCGAGCAAGACAAAACAGCACAGAAAATTACAACTCAATCACACAAGTTTGTTCGCGGGATTGACAAGACTTAGGGACCTAACAATCTCCCCCTTTGTCAATATCCGGACAAAACTTTCTAACACAATTTCCTAAACACATGAACTAGCTAAAACAATTACAACTCAAAGAACTAGCTAAAACACATGAACTAGCTAAACCAATTATCTGCATGGGAACAAATCCCCAAAAATATAAATCCTTCCTGCAAAAAGATGAGTGTCCAGATGAGTAAAACATGTCCAAGTATTGCCTGCAAAAAAAAAAAAAAAATATCCCATATACATTACCTCCAAAAATATAAATCTTGCCTGCAAAAAGATGAGTATCCAGATGAGTATCCCAAACATATATACCCCTAATAACATCAACATATGTACCCCCAATAACATTATACTCCCCCTTTTTGGCCGTGAGTGACAAAAGAAACAAGTATAGATAACATAATAAAAACTATCCAAGTAAAAAATAAAAAAACTCTCCAAAAACAACCAGATGCCAAAAACTAGGAATAAGGAGGTGGTGACTGCTGTGGCTGCTGCAACTGAAGTATAGATAGAATCTGAGCAAGCATGGTACTCTACTCATCAAGTCGGCTGCCAAGGGTATCGAGACGGGCATCCAAATGATCGAGGCGACGAGTGACTGTCAAACTGTTGCAGCTGGCCATGAAATGTGCGAGGACGCATCTCAGGTAGATCAGGTGCACCAGTTGTGGCTGCCTCAAACTCCTCCTCCTCTGCAAGGGGATCATTATCACCTGCACCAGAACTCCCAACCACACCCCCCCCCCCATACATGAGCTTGACTCTGGGAGACTGTCAATTTAGTAATGGGTTTTATAGGATGTGCAAACTCATCATCATCAGAAACATGAATATCAAGAGAAGTGAGAAAATGAGTAAGCAAACACCCATAAGGAAGCCCCAAAGACTTTCTACCCTCAAAGACCCCAATCATTTTGGAAACGATCATTTCTAAAAGATCAATGGGAAGTCGGTGATGAATACAATACAACACATAACCTTGGTCCTGGGTAATGTGCGAGGAATGGGTGGTGAGATGCAGATTCGTACACATAATGATATTCATAAGACAGAACCGAGGAAGCAACTCATTTTGCTGAATGAGTGCCCCGGCGAGCCAAGTTCAGTCAACACCACATAATTCAGATGCAACACGATCAAAATCGACACCGGACTGAGTAAGAAACGAAAAATGAAAATTACCAACTTCAGGAAGAGCAAGAAACAGCCGAAACACATCCCCAGTGATAACAATAGACTTCTTCCTAACCCAAGTGGTAAAGGATGCCGAAATTTCTTTGCGAATTGAATGAATATTGCAATAAAATTCACGGATGAGACTCATATTTTGTGGCCCCGAAAAATGCAACACTTGATCACCGCCCAATGAATCAAATAAAGACCGAATGGTAAGAACCTCAAAAGCACTGGGGAGGACATTTCTCTCCAAATGGATTTTACGAGTGGCAAACGACTCCCTAAACAACTTAGACTTTTCTTTAGACTCGAATTTGTCAGTGTTGAATGAAGGACGAGAAACAGTAGTTTTACGGCGCTTGGATGATTCAGCCATGACTAAACAAACCACAGAGGCAGGACAAAGATAGAGAAAACCAGTGACCCACAACACAAGAGACCAAATAAAAAATAGACATCCCCAAAACCAAACCAAAGAACACAGCAACAATATTAGTAATCCAGCAGTGTGAGACAAAATAAAACTCATAACCATAGCAGATAAATGACATGAATAAACAGATTAATCAGAAATTAATAGAAAAGCAATTTACTAAGACCACAAAGTAAACACTAAAAGATTAAATTACTAAGAAAACACATTAAACAACCCTCAGAAATTAAACCCCAAATGTTAAACCCTAGTAGAAAAATCAAAGTCACATGACCAAAACCATTAACCCTAGAAGCAAGAGAAAGACGCTAGAACAAGATGAACTAACCAAGAGCATCAATGAGGAACCCTAGAGTAGAACAGAGCAAATGCACAGTCTCAGAACAAACAGGGAAGAAAAAAAAAACAAAGAGAAAAAAAAAAACTTAACAAAAAATAGAGAATGCAGATGAGGGAAAGGATGAAGCCCCAAACACAAACAAAAATCCAAGAAAGGAACACGAAGAGAAGAGAAATCGCCCAAAGGAAGTGAAGAGGCAACACTTTGAAGCAAAGAGGGAAAAAATGAAACGAAGAGACACAGTTGCAGTATTTGAACCTCGGCAGGTCGCTCGAGCGAGGACAATTATGCACAAGGGGTCGCTCGAGCCAAGAACATGTCACTCGAGCCAAAAACACACGCTCTCAGGTCTAACTCAGAAGCAGAAGCACGCTCAAGCAAGGAACCCGTCGCTCGAGCGAGGAAGAGAAAAAAAAACAAAACCCCAAAAAAAACTTTTTTTTTTTTTGGAAAAACAAAACACAAGATACTCAATATCATGAAGTGAGACCAGGAACAAAAGTAGATGATCACATTTAGCCAAAATGAATACTAAGATGAAATAATCCGTACATCATGAAACCTGTAAAAAAAAAAAATGACACTGAAATCATGAGCAAGCAGATAAATCAAAATAATGACATAAGCTACATGAGAATGTACAACTCAACTCCACATGAGAGCTCACAAATAATGTGTGTGTGTGCAATCCATGAGAGTCCACTGAGCTAGAGTTAATCCTCGTAGTGATCGGATGGCTGGACCTCGGCAAGAGTAACTGAACATCACAGAGGAAAGTCAAACCACTAGAAATCACAAGGTATTTGTTGAGTAAATGCGGAGGCTCCCCCTCAATCAATGAGTCCCTTATTTTTCATTTTTTTCAATTTTTTTTTTTCTTTCTCGTGGGCACTCACTGGTGGCATTCACGCTCAAGAGTATGGAAACCAAACCAGAGAAGAATGAAATCAAAAAGGATGGCCTAGTTGGTGCCTCTGAGGTAGCCTTTTCCTAATGCCCGGACTTCAAGGAACTGAGGGAGAAACCGTGGAAGTGAAAAATGATGGTAGATGGTTAAGAGACTAACATCACCCATGATATACTAGTATCGGTCAATTCCACTGTAAAAGTACAAGAAACACTGTTAGTGGTCCATAGAGAACTTTGATCACTTGTGCGAAACCCCTGTACAATTTATCTCAAGGATGTGTACAGAATGAGATCATGAGGTTAATGAGCATGGGCATTAAAATGAGCTATGAACAAAGAACAATGAGATCTTGTAAGCAGCATGAGTAGTGTACATATAAAGTTGGATGCAAGAAAAAAGATATCAATGACAATGAGATTATAGCATCCAAGCACACATAAAACCAAACACTCACACCTACTCAAGGAACAAGTAACACTCTAGTGATCGAGCATGACACCCAAGGTCTTTCTAAGGAACTCAAACCGAAGAAGATCAAGGGGTTTTGTAAAAATATCAGCTTTTTGATGCTCAGTGGGAACATGTTCAAGAACAACAAGGCCCTCTTCCACTAACTCTCGAATAAAATGATGACGAATGTCAATGTGTTTGGTGCGAGAGTGTTGGACAGGATTTTTTGAAATGTTTATGGCACTTGTGTTATCATAGAAAAGTGTGAGAGTGTTCGTTCTATCCCATAATCATGAAGCATTTGCTTCATCCATAGCATTTGTGCACAACAACTCCTGCAGCAATGTACTAGCCTCAGCAGTCGAAAGAGAGATGCATTTTGCTTTTTACTATGCCAGGAGACCAGATTATTCCCAAGGTAAAAACACCCCCGGATGTACTTTCCTATCATCAGCACACCCTGCCCAGTCGGCATCAGAAAACTAGTAATTTCAGCTGTAGTATCAGTAGAAAACCAAACCCCATACCCCAAGTCCCATTAACATATTTGATGATGCGTTTGACCGTAAGAAGTGAGACTCTTTAGGACTGGCTTGGTAATGGGCACAAACACCGACACTGAAGGCAATATCAGGACGACTTGCTGTGAGGTAAAGAAGACTCCCTATCATACTCCTATAAAGGGTAGGATCAACATCAATACCAGAGGAATCTTTGGAAAGGTGAAGACTAGTGCTCATGGGAGTACGTGCATGTTTGGCAGACTCAAGACCAAACTTTGACACAAGATTTTTGGCATACTTAGTCTGAGAAACAAACATTCCAGAAGGAGACTGTTTAATTTGAAGAACCAAGAAATATGACAACTCTCCCATCATGCTCATCTCAACTCTCCCATCATGCTCAATCCGAAAAATATTTCACAAGATGGTCAGCAGTGGATCCAAACACAATATTATCAACATAAATCTGAGCAACAAGAATATGAGACTTAGTATGTTTCATAAATAAAATCTTATCCACACTACCCCTTTGAAAGTCATTATCAAGAAGAAATGTAGTGACTCTATCATACAAAGCCCGAGGGACTTGTTTCAATCCATACAAAGCCTTGTCTAACTTGTAGACATGATTTGGACATTTCGGGTCCTCAAACCCTTTTGGTTGCTCAACATATGCCTCTTCTTTCAAGTACCCATTCAGAAAGGCACTTTTCACATCCATTTGAAAAATTTGAACCAAGAAAACATGCAACACCAAGTAAAATACGAATAGATTCGAGACGTGCAACTGGGGCAAACGTCTCATCATAGTCAACACCCTCTACTTGTGTGTAGCCTTGAGCAACCAACCTGGCTTTATTCTAACCACAGTACCATTCTATCAGATTTATTTTTAAAGATCCACTTGGTACCTATCACATTCATGTCTCTAGGTCTGGGAACTAGAGTCCAAACATTGTTACGTTCAAATTGACCTAATTCTTCATGCATAGCATTGACCCAACTATCATCTAGCAAGGCCTCTTTAAAATTCTTAGGTTCAATTAATGAAACATAACACATATGTGATACCTCATCCCGAATTGTCTTCGGGTTTTCATTCGATCCGATACACTTCCAATCACCTGTTGAGCTGGATGATTCAGTTTCACCCTTGCTGATGGTTTGAACTCAGGACTTGCGGTGACAGAAGCATCAGGAGTGATGTCTCTTTGTGCACTCTTTGGACTTTGACTTACCTGTGAGGATGGTGCTGTCTCAACTTCTTGAGCTTGGACCTCAGCTTCTTTGACTTTGGTTCAGTATCCAGATTGGAGACTCACCATTGTCATCCTCATTTGTTGCTGGAGTAGGTGAACCTGTGTCATCTATAACCACATTGATAGATTCCATTAAAGAAGAAGTTCGCAGGTTATAGACTCGAAAAGCCCTACTAGTGGTTGAATACCCTAGAAAAATACCTTCATCACTTCGGGAGTCAAATTTCCCAAAGGCTCTCTATCTTTGAAAATGTAACACTTACTCCAAAAGTTTTGAAGTATTTACGTTAGGTTTCAATCCCTTCCACAATTCATATGGAGTTTGTAAAGTGCCGGGCCTTAAATACACGCGATTTATGACATAAACAGCAGTATTTAGGGCTTCAGCCCAAAACTTTGGAGGAAGTTTCTTACTAAGGAGCATGACCCTAGCCATTTCTTGAACAACTCTGTTCTTCCTCTCAACCACTCCATTTTGTTGTGGAGTAATAGGTGCAGAAAATTCATGCTTAATTCCATGCATATCACAAAAATCGAAAACGAACTTTTCAAATTCACGACCATGATCAGTTCGGATTCTTATGATACGCCCAATGGAAACACCCTGTTCATTTTAGATTTTAAGGACTAAGGCCTGGAAAACATCAAACATATCAGATTTTTTCCTTAAAAAATTTACCCACGAAAATCGAGTAAAATCATCAACAGTTAAAAAAAATATATCTTTTACCTCCAATGCTTTCAGTGCGAGTAGGACCCATTAAATCCATGTGAACCAATTCAAGAGGATGTTTGGTTGTAAAGCTGTTCACCTTTTTATGAGGGGCACGGGTTTGCTTTTCAAGTTGACATGGTCCACACACATGGCTCAGATTTTTACCCAGTTTAGGTACTCCTCTCACAAGCTCTTTGTTGGCTATCTTAGTTAGGTCTTTGAAATTCATGTGACCTAATCTTTGATGCCACAAATCAATGTTACTTATGATGGCAGAGTGACAAGTGAGATCATTAGTAGTGACAATCCCATAGCAGTTATCAGATGTGCGAACCCCATGTAAGACAGTATTTCCCTTTTTATCTAAAATTTCACATTTATTTTTTGAAAACAATACTTCATCATGGGAATCACACATTTAACTAATGCTCAAAAGATTTGCTTTAAGACCATCAACAAGTAGAGCATTTTCCAGCTTGGGAAGACCACAGCAACACTTATAGGCCTTTACCAATGACTCTAGAAGTGCCTCCATCTCCAAAGGTAACAATTCCCTTCATATTTTTCAAGGGAGGTGAAGTAGGATTTGTTACCAGACATGTGACGAGAGCACCCACTATCAAGATACCACATGTGTGAGTCATGTGCTTTTAAAGCAGTGTGAACAACTAAACAAGTCAATCATCTTTTCTCACCCAAATTTTTTGGTCTTGGTAAATGTCTTGGCGTTGTGAACACCCTCATGAATCTTGGTATTCCGCCTAGACATGTAAGGTTGTCTCCTAACCCAAAAAGTATTCGAATTTCTACCCTTTTGAGACATCTTACCAAACAATTCAAAGCAATAAGGGCGAATGTGGCCATACCTACCATAGTGATGACAAATAAAAACAGGTTTTACCTCCCTTTTGTTGATCTTACCCCTTTTGCTTGAGTCTTCAGGTCATGTGAAGTAGAGGCCTGTCCCTTGTGAGCTGTCGCACCATAGCCTAGCCCACTTTTGTCACAACCCATTTGTTGAGACCCGAGGATGTCTTCTAAAGATTTGGAACCTTTGTTCCACATGGCAATTGTGGCTCTAGCAATACGGAGTTCTTCATCTTTCTGACAGATTATCTCTTCCAATGTAGCTTGTGACATCTCAAGGCTTTCAAGCTTCTCTTCATATGTGGAATACACTTTCAGAAGTTCATTCCTTTCAGTTTCACAGGATAGAAGTTTTCCACATAGGTCTTGCCTGTCACTTGAGATCTTGATGACATTCTGCTTTGCTGCTACAAGTTCTCCTTTTAGCTTGACATTCTCACTTTCACATGCTTTGAGCTTGAGAGAGAGTTTGTCATTGATTTTGGACAAATTCAGAGATTCCTCGTAAAGCTTTTCGTAAGCTTGTTGTAGTTCATCACCATTAATCTCATCATTGTCTTCTGATGTTTCATCATCCTTTTTTTGCTCTTCATTCTCCTTGACCTCATCCAATCTAGCAACTAAGGCAGGAAAGTTGCTGGATGGTGGTGAAGGTGAATCTCCTCTTTCATGAAATTGGCTCAGAATTTCCCATGCATCTTTAGCCTTTGTGCAGTGAACAACCCATTGCTATTCTTCATCAGAAATTGCTCCACGAATAGTAGTCAGGGCTCTCTGATTGCTCGGCTTGTCAGCACTTTCTGTATCTTCTTCAATGGCTTGCCAGCCTTCTGGGTCAAAAGCTCTCAGAAACGCCCTCATTCTGATCTTCCAATACAAGTAGTTACTCCCATCAAAGGTGGGAGCATGATGCAGGTTCTGACCACGAGCTAATTCTGCTGGCTTTGGAAGAGGTTGAGTGAAAGTGGACCAAAATGCCATGAAAGCACTATCCCCGTCTTCACCGGATTCAGGTTCTTCGGGTTCTCGCTCTGTCCCGCTTTCATCATCCCAAGTCACAGTGTAGACTTTCTTTCGATTCTTTTTCGAAGGACATTCAAGGGCAATATGGCCAAACCCTTGACATTCATAGCACTTGACCCCTTGCCCCTTTACAATCTTCTTTTCAGTTTTTGGAGCAAGTTTTGGTGGAAAAGTTTTGGGTTTTTCATTACTCTTGTCTTTTGAAATAGGGTCTCTGAAATTAGGCTTCTTTTTCTTCAATTTTTTTTAAACTGTTTAGTAAACATAGCCGTCATCTCAGACTCTAAATCAAACTCAGTCTCCGGAGTTTTTGCAGTCTCATGAGCACTAGTGAAAGCCACACTCTCTTTTTGTTTTTTCTTCGAAATCTGGTGGGCTTCATAAGTCTGCAAGTTTCCAACCAACTGATCAAGCTTGAGGGTATCAACATTCTGAGCCTCCTCAATGGCTGTCACTTTTGATTGGAACCTTTCGGGTAATGACCTCAAAATTTTACCAACAACTTTAGCTTCAGGGATTTTTTCACCGAGTGTGAAACAGGAATTCACGATATCACTAAGTTTTGCATAGAAATCATCAAACGTCTCATCATCGCGCATAAAAAGAGTTTCAAAGGCAGATATGAGATGTTGAAGTTTTGACCTTTTGACAGAAGTAGTACCTTCGTGAATTGTTTCAAGAATGTCCCAAGCCTCTTTTGCTACCTCACACGTGCAGATACGACGAAACTCTTCAGGTGTGACGGAGCAAAAAAGGGAATTGAGAGCCTTGCTGTTCCAACTCGAGTTTTGATAATCGGTTGTGTCCCATTTATCAAGGGGTTTGGGAATCTCAACACCATCAATGGTGACAGTAGGTTCACTCCACCCATAGAGCACATAGTGCCAAACTTTCTCATCGATGGATTTTAAAAACGCTCTCATACGAGCTTTCCAATAAGAATAGTTTGTATCATCAAGTAAAGGCGGTCTATGGGTCGAGTTACCTTCACGAATTGAATCCATATCACCAATCACACAAAATCACACTCCTATAGTTTTGATAAAAACAAAGAGTGACCTGCTCTGATACCAATTGAAAATCCCAAGTGATTCGTGATTAGATCAGGATTAAAATATTCCAATTCCTAAATATTCAAAACACACAATCTAAATCATCAAGCACTTACGAAAGTGATTTAGATTGTTGTTTTCGGAATAAACAATAAATCGACACAAACGATTTTTACGTGGAAAAACCACAATTGAAGAACCTTCAATTATAATAAAAAACCACGGGCGAAACGCCACTAATCAATCCACTACTGAAGAAAGAAAGATTACAAAGATAACACACAATTACCCAACTCAGTCAATTTGTCTTCAAACCTTCTGTACTCTTCACCAAGCCTTCGTCTCGGAACTAATCAACCTGAAGTTGAATCCAAACTTCACTTGTCGAATCAACGACTACGTACAGAATCAAACGCCTTTGAAACTCTACGTTTGGATCTTCGGAATCCACCGAAGAATAACACTCTTGTATGTATTCGATCAACCTCCTTGATATGTGCTTCTCAATTCATGAGTTTAATATTCATTCAATTTTATCAAGGAAAACTCACACAAATACTCCAGAAGAAAACCTTAGAAAACCTCAAAGTAGATCTGAAAAGTAATCCTAGTTTTGGAGTAGAACAACTACTTATAGAAATCCTGGATTTTGAAGCTCGCTCGAGCGAAGCTTCTTTCGCTCGAGTGAGAACCTTAACTCGCGTGATTTCCATAAGTGCCTTCGCTCGAGCCACGAAACCTTTGCTCGAGCGAACAATAAACTCTTTCTGGTTTTTATGCAAACGCAGTCCTTCGCTCGAGCCACGCAGGCTTCACTCGAGCGTACATTCATCTCTTTCAGGTTTTAAGCCAAACGCAGTCTTCGTTCGAGCGAGCAAGACAAAACAACACAGAAAATTAAAACTTAATCACACAAGTTTGTTCGCGGGATTGACAAGACTTAGGGACCTAACATCTACTATCCATAAAAGATATAGGAAAGTTAATTGTTATATTGTGAGATCCATGTGTAGAATAAATTTTGACTTTTCATTGATAATTTTGGATAAATTTGTTTGAGTCTATAGTCTTACTATTTTCATAAGCATACGCTTGAAAGCGAGGTTTCTTAGGCACCTATTGGTAGGAGAGTGGTCTATCAATATTTTACTTTTGTTGTTGCATATTTATCTTTAAATTAACTTCTACATGTTTGTCTTTTAAATGTATTAAGAGATCTATTGTTGTTGAAGGTCATGTCTTTACCATTGTTGACATAAACTGTAACTACTCGATTTCTAAAGAAAAATTAGGTCAAGATTTAATTAACTTAAGCGTGCTTTATTATTGAAAAGCCTTTATTTGGCCATATTTATTACTTAGTTTAATTCCCAACCTTTATTTATTTTCAATAACATTGCCTCCACAAACATATTTAAATTTGTTAATTTATTTAAAATACTAAAAAGTGAAGTGTATTTTTATATGATGAAAGGTCTCTATAGCCCAGTTGGTTGAGGGTAAAAAATTAGGGACTAGGAGTATGCTCATCTCTACGTCTCAAGTTTGAATCTCACCCTCAGCTGGCTATTGGTGGGCCACTGCGTCTTTACCTAGTCAATTGGCTCAGGGCCCCGAGATCAGTCGAGAGGCGACACTTCAAAGGGGTGCTGGCCCGAACACTCAGTTATCAAAAAAAAAAAAAAAAAAAGGTCTCTACAACCCTAGATAGGTCATTTTAATTATCCATGCAAATTTAGTTTAGTTTTTTGAAAGGGTCAATTACTTTAACTAAAAAATCTCACTTTAATTATCCTAGCAAATTAGTTTAGTTTTTAAAAAGGTTTAATTACTTTAAATAAAAAATCTTTTCTTTTATTCCCAATAATTTAAAAAATAAGATTGGAGGGTATTGATTGAGGTCTCATTTCAATAATGCAAATCATGTTTATTTTATTGGATCTTTTGTGTATATCACTACTAAAAAACTTATATTCAATTTATCACATTTGTCTCTAAAAAAAATAGATGACAAGTGTGTTTAAAAAAGACTATCTATTTTTTTTTTATGATAAACACGATAAATTGAATATGTTACAAATATTAGATCAATTTAATTTTTTGTGTGGATGATATACAAGAACTCTATAAAATGAACTATTTGGATCATTGAAATGAGATTTGTAATGTGCTCTACGAGCCCGGACATCACCCACCAATCCAAATCATAGACTAGGACATGCTCTAGTAGGAAAATGATATACAAATCCATTTTTTTGACCCATGCATGTGTCAAGAAGATGATTATCAACTAATCATCTGCTTGACACATTACTGAGTCTAAAAAATGACTCTAATTTTTTAATCTGAATAGCAATTTTCGCATATAATATGTGTGATGCATTGGTTGTAACCAATTTTTCCTTAATTAATTAATTTCATTTCCTTTTTACTTAGTTAACTCACACAAGTCCAAGTAAGGAAAACAACAACTGAAAAATCATAATATCTCCTTTCTAGATGCAAATAATATCTTGGAATTAATCTATACAGAATTTTATATCAATTTTAATTGAGTCTCCCGCTAATGAATGGTAAAGTTGCTCTTTCAATTAATCGATTTATTAGGTTGAATACTAAGATAAATTTAAAAAAAAAAAAAAAAAAAAAAAAAACTATAATAGCTTTGCACAAAATGAATGTCTGTATCTATTTTTTTGATGACAAAAGCGATAAATTGAATATGTTACAAATATCAAATCAATCTAATTTTTTGTGTGGATGATATACAAGAACTTTATAAAATGAACTATTCGGATCATCGAAATAAGATTTATAATGGGCTCTACGGGCCGGACATCACCCATCAATCCAAATCATAAACTGGGACATGCTTCCATAGGAAAATGATATACAAGTCCATTTTTTAAACCCATGCATGTGTTAAGAAGATGATTGGTTGATAATTAAAGAATATTTAATTATTAATTATCAACCAATAATCACTGAGTCTAAAAAATAGGTCTAAACCTCAAATCAAGGATCTATTAAGCTAGCTGGTACTGAACCTGAAATCAAGAAAGTCATTGAACAAAATAATTACACCAATCAATGTTTAAAACAATTGGTAAACAATTAGACAAAATAGAAACTAATTTTGATGATTATTCTGCTAACCATTCTTCTACTAAACAAACTCTTGAAAAGCCTTTACTCTCCTTACCTAGTAATCTGTCCAAACGTGATAGTTTAGTCACCCAAGATGCTTCCACCATTAAGGTTATTGAACAATTATTTACTAAATTAGCCACTCCTTCAGCTAGTAAAGATTCTCCCTCTAATGGAAAAGGTCTTACTGCCCTCACTCAGCAACCTCCTTTGGATAGTCAATCTGAATCATCCAATGATGACATTAATCTTTTAGCCCGACAATTCTAATCTACCAATCTTAATCGTATTACTTATCCTAAAATCAATCCTACAACTCTTACTAAAAATTGGTAGACACGACCCACTCCACCTGATCTCCAATATGAAGAAACTAATCTTAGCAATCAGTTTTTTTTGTTTATGCCAAAAAATTATACGAATGGAATATTGATGGCCTTAGTGAAGATCAAATACTTCAAAAATTAAATCATTTATCCATGGTTGCTAATAGCTATCATAGTAATTACCCTAATTACAGTCAACCTGAAATTGTTTCCTTAATCACCTCTGGTTTTACTGGTATGCTTAAATCTTGGTGGGAAAAATATCTCACTGAAGACCAACGTGAATCTATCTTACATGCTAGTCAAAAAGATGAAAATGATCTTCCCATATTTGATGAAACTATTGGATATTATAAAGTTGATGGTATTAATACCTTAATTTACACTATAGTTAGACATTTCATAGGAACTCCTACAAATATATATTCTCGCATACATGATCAACTTAGTAATCTTACCTGCCCCACATTAAGTGATTTTCGCTCGTATAAAGATGTCTTCACCTCACAAGTCATGCTTAAAGAAGATTATACTAAGTCATTTTGGAAAGAAAAATTTATTAATGGCTTACCTAGCCTTTTTGCTTAAAGAATTAGAGATGTTCTTAGTAAACCTACTAGTATAATCGAATATGATCATTTAACTTATGGTGATATCATTAGCACTATTCAAAAAGAAGGTCTTAAAATGTGTATAGATCTTAAACTTAGTCAAAAAGCTGCTAAAGATAAACATAAAGCTAAATACGAATTAGGAAATTTCTGCGAACAATATGGTTTACCTCCTGTTGCACCTTCCAAGAGAAAGTCACACAAACATAAACAATTTCGTAAAAAATAAAGTTATAAATGTAAAGAAAAACAAAAACTAAAAGATAAGGTTAATCAATTGCAATCAATGATGAATCCAAAAATCAATTATTTGAAATCTTCCAATTAAATCAATCTCCTAATAACTCTTCTCCTGAGTCACCTAATTCTAGTAATTCATCACCATACCAATCACCTAGTGATACTACTGATAATGATATTGAATTAGGATGTAATGATACTGTTGTAAACCAGTCAAAACTCACTGTTCTTACCAAACAACAACAAGAAGAAAATTCTTTAATCGATTTGATTAGTAAATTAGAAGATCCTGAATTAAAACAAAAATATACTGACAAATTAAAATCTTTATTACTCAACAAAGATACTAAACCTAAGTATGATAAACCAATTATTAGTCTAACTAAAACTTTGGACCGATTTAAAAATAAACAAAAAGAAATTACTTTACAAGATTTACAACAAGAAATTAATCAAATGAAACAAATTATTAAAGATTTACAACGAAAGGATAAAACATTAGAAGAAGAAATTAATCTATTAAAAATTAATAAAAGTTTAGATAATTTCAAAGAAGATGATGCCGTCTCCTCTAGTGAATCTGAACATACTAATCCTGATAATATTCTGTTTGATAATAGGTCACAACATTCAGATAATCTTGAAAATCCTGAAGATAAAAGATTGAATCTTATTAATAAAATTAATATTAAAAAATGGCACTCTAAAATTAAATTAGTCATCAATGATTTTGAATTAGAAGTTATAGCTTTAATCGATACTGATGCTGATCTTAATTGTATCCAAGAAGGTTTACTCCCTACCAAATATTATCATAAAACTGGTGAACAATTAACATCTGCTAATGGTAGTAAAATGCATATTAAATATAAATTACCCAAAGTTCATATTTGTCAAAACAATGTCTGTTTTAAAACATCCTTTGTTTTAGTTAGGAATATGACTGATAAAGTTATTTTAGGAACACCATTTATCTTTTTACTTTATCCATTTACCACTTCTATTCATGGCATCACTACGCATGTTTTTGGTCAACCAGTAACTTTTAAATTTTTATCTCCTCCTAAAGTTAAAGAATTAAATCAATTAAAAGATTGTTCTATTTCCCAATCCATTAATCGTTTAACTAGACAGTTACATTTTCTTAAAGAAGAAGTTAATTATAAACGTATTGAAAGTCAGTTAACTGATCCCATTCTTATTTCTCAAATTGAAGAATTTAAAAACAAATTAGAATCAACTGTTTGTTCAACTTTACCTACTGCTTTCTGGCATAGGAAAAAACATGTAGTCACCTTACCTTATATTAAACATTTTGATGAATGCAATATTCCCACTAAATCTCGACCTATTCAAATGAATCATGAATTAGTTGAAATGTGTAAAACAAAGATCAATGAATTATTAAAAAATAAAATCATTAGTCATAGCAAGTCACCATGGTCTTGTCCTACTTTTTATGTTAATAAAAAAGCTGAATTAGAACGCGGGTTCCTCGCATTGTCATTAATTATAAACCATTAAATAAAGTTTCAGAGTGGATTCGTTATCCAATTCCTAATAAAAAAGATTTGATTAAAAGACTTAATCTTTAGTAAATTTGATTTAAAAAGTGGATTTTGGCAAATACAAATTCACCCTAAAGATAGATATAAAACTGCCTTTACTACACCATTTGGTCATTATGAATGGAACGTTATGCTCTTTGGATTAAAAAAATGCTCCTAGTGAATTTCAACATATAATGAATGATATTTTTAATCCTTTTAGTCATTTTTCTATAGTTTATATCGATGATATTCTTATTTTTTCTAAGTCCCTTAGTGAACATTGGAAATATCTTATCGCTTTCTTTTATACCATTAAAAGTCATGGTTTAGTCATCTACTCCTAAGATTAAATTATTCCAAACTAAAGTACGATTCCTAGGATATAATATCCACCAGAATACTATTCTACCCATTAGTCGTTCTATTGAATTTGCTTCTAAGTTTCCTGATGAAATCCTTGATAAAACCCAGTTACAAAGATTCTTAGGCTCACTTAATTATATTGTTGAATTTTACCAAGACCTTAGGAAAACCTTTCAACCCCTATTTGATCGTTTAAAGGATAATCCTCTGCCTTGGTCGCCTACTCATACTGCTATTGTTCAAAAAGTCAAGAAGTATGTCAAAACTTTGCCTTGTCTTGGTATTCCTACTGAGAATTCCTTCAAAATTATTCAAACTGATGCCTTCGATATTGGCTATGGTGGCATCATTCTTCAGAAAGTCACGCCTCAGTCATCTGAACAAATTGTCCGTTTTCACTCTGGTGTCTGGAATAAAGCACAGAAAAAGTATAGTACTATTAAAAAAGAGATTTTATCTACTGTTTTATGTATTAGTAAATTTCAAGATGATATTTTAAATTAAAATTTTTTACTTCTTGTTGATTGCAAATCTGCTAAATATGTATTAGAAAAAGATGTTCAAAATCTTGCTAGTAAACAGATTTTTGCCCGTTGGCAATCTATTTTAAGTATTTTTGATTTTGATATTACCTATATTCTGGTAGTCAAAATTCTATCATTGATTTTCTTACCGAGAATTTTTACAGGGTGGATAGTGCATCATGCCCCTTCCTCATATTGCTTACCACAAACACCAAATTAAACACTATAAATCCCTAGTTAAACATATTGCTTCTCGTCTTGCCTACCTTAAGTCAACCCATCCAACCACTCAACGTGCTCAATATATTCAATTCCATCGTATTAAGGCCCAAAGACAACAACTTGCACATTATATTAACTATTTACATTCTCATACTGATCAATTAGATATCCTCAGTGGATCCTGATTGTTCTTTTCTCTTGCTCCAATGTCTCGTACTACTCGATCCAGTAACAAGGCCATTGTGCCATCCAGTCAACCTGCTTTACCACCTGTTGAGTCAGTAAACCGTTATCAAGTTCTTAGTCAATTTCCTAAACCAAGTTCTTATTTTACTGCTCTTGTTGTTGATCCTTTTGCTCCATCTCAATCTATATCAGTCACTCTTTTTCCTGCTAATCCAGTCAAATCTCCCCGATCAGACTATATAAAAACCCAGTCATATAATTTGTTTTTCAAAGAACTATTCACCATCGCAATGTGTCTACTGTTCTTGATCTAGTCAAATCTTATTTCCCTCTGGATGGCATTTTATTCCTCTCCATCCAGACAAGTCAATTGCCTTTTATAAAGATATTCTTTACCATCATCAGTCAATTAATATTAAACCAATTACTGATCAAACCTACACAAGTAAAGTCCTTTACCATTCTCTATATATTCTTAATATAGTTAGCCTTGCTGAATGGGGTCTGCCTTATCAACTCTGCGATTTACTTGGTTATAACATCCAGTATAGTTACTATGACTATATGGATGCTTGGTTCAAAGTCCTCCTGTACCAAAATGAGTCAAATAGTCATTCATGGTTCCTTCAATTTGATCATCATTTTAAATCAGAACTACCAACCTGGTTCCTCCGTTGGTGGTCACTACATGGTGCTAATGTCCACATTTTACCTGCTCAACTAAAAGAAAAAGTCCATTATTTTGGTTTTGTTTTTAAAATGAGTCACCAACAAAGTCAATTCCCTCTGCTGCTCATTTTTATCATCAAATACAAGGTGCCAAGGATCTTTAAATGGCACTATGCTCTCAATGATAACATAGTCATCCGAGAACACTCAGTCAAATAGTGGGATAATTTCAAGACCTACCGCATTATTGAACAAATTGAACAAGAGTTCCTAGTCAACACTCATGCTCCGACTCCTGCAATAGCTAAAGCTCAACAAGCTCAACCCATTACTTCAGTCACACAGGAAAGCCCACTTCCTCTAACCAGACTTGGAAGCCCAACTCCTAGTTCTTTCAAGCCCAAGTCATCTACATCAAAGTCTACAAAGCCCAAGTCAAAGAAAGACAAAAAAGCTGTGGTTCAACCCAAGTCACCCAGTGATCAATTAATGGAAATGGCCAGTCTCCTTATGGCCCAAGCCAAGACGGCCCAAGCTCAGTCAACTCCTGCTACAGAATCCTCTGAGGATGATTTAGACTCCTCTGAGGCTTCCACTAATCAAGATCCATATGGCTCCCTGTTCCAAGATGCTCAGGATCCATTTGCCTAGTCAGCTCTGCATTGGATTCCATATAGATACAAATCAACTTCAATCAATACTCTTTTGAGAAAAGCTGCCGATTTGTATTTATATTGATTCCCCAGTCACATGTTTGCCTCCACCGAAAGTAATGAATAGTAAAATTCAAATTTACTGGTCACTATTCATCAGAAGACAAAGTCAAAAGCTACATCAACTTTTAATCAATCAGCCGAAAGTAATTGACAGCCTGTCTGCTGCATCACCAAGTCACAAGTTGCATAGTTATATTTCTTTTCTATAAATTGTAATGAAGTAACAAGTTGTAACCAGAGTGAATTCTGGGTTTTTAAGTTTCAAGCTTCATCTATCATTCGAATTGTAAGTCATCTATTTAAATTTCAGTAAATGATATGTTTTCAGTAAATGTTGGATTGTAAGTTTATTATAGTATAGTGTAATATCTTCTTCTTCATCTGTGAAATTTATTATAGTATAGTGTAATATCTTCTTCTTCATCTGTGCTTCCGCCTCCTTTTGGTATCAAAGCCAAGTTTCTGTTGATTTCAGTTGCTTATTGAATTGTTAACTTTGCTTAATCTATCTCTATTCTACTTTGTAATTGCCTTCAGTCATCTTAATCTGTCACTAACTCTATCTGTGTCTTTCCACCTTGCCAGTAGCCACCCAACATTCGTCCTTGTCCAGAGTAAGTCCTTTATGTTAGGCGGTGTCGGACAATTAGGGGTCTCCCGGAGAGGGTATGTGTGAACACATGGTATGTGAAAACATGATAAGTTTAGACAATGTATTAAGATTCCTGTAAGTCATTTACATAGTCAGAACCATGAGTAGATTATTCAGAAGTAACTCTTCAGTCAGCTCTAGATCCACAACTCTAGCTCCCATACCTAATCCAGGTATAGTTATAAATGAAGAAGAAGTAGGAATACAAAATGATAAAATTAATTTATGCTGGAATATACCACAATTACAAATTAAAGAAATATATCACACTACTTTTATGCAATCTACTTTTAAAGTCAATCTTCATGTTAAAACCTTGGAACAAGTTTATGCTTTAGAAAAACCTAGAGAAACATGTCAACTATTAGATGCTAATACTATTAAACGACATTTAAAACTGGTCACAATTTTATTCATTTAGGATTAATTCAAGTAGGTGTTAAACCATTAACTCCACAAGGTAAAAATACTCCAGTTCTATTATGTTTAAGAGATGCTCGATTTATTGATTATAATGATAGTTTAATGGGATGATAGAAACTGGTCTTCATAAAGGACCTGTTCATTTTAATTGTTTTCCTGATTTTACACTTAGTCTTAGAGATCCACACATATTAGATGCTTTAACTTTGAATATTCAGCTAAATGGTTCTTTTACAAATATGAAAGAAAAAGTACATAATATTGCTTTAATTTATCGTGTTTATTATAAATGTATTAAAACTAATTTAAATGTTCAAGCCCTTCATAAAAGTCCAAAAGATAAAACCTTACTTATTCAAAGCAGTAGTAATGATACTAATATTAATATTCCTAAAATGATTGAATGGAAAGATATAACTCTTCTTGATCAATGGATCACAGTCAATGAAAATTATACTGCAAATCAAAAACAATCTACTAGTCAAGATATTCAAGATATTCAATAATTTACTGATGGATCTGTTCGAATCAAATTTAACCGACCTAGTCAATCCTCTAGACATAGTACTTCTAGTATACCTACTGACACTGAAACTAAAGATGAAATATTTAATACACCTTTATTCCGAAAGAATAGTCAAATTCATTTAGGACAAACTTCCCATAGTAAAATGCAAGGAATAGATAACTCTACTACCTCCCAAATTAGTAAACCCATTTATTCTACTCACACAGATCTTCAAGAAGAAGACACTGAATCTCAAGACTTACCAACTCAAACTGATTTCGAAGTAATACTCCAGTTAATCCTCAATTATTAACTATTAGTAAACCATTTACTCCTGATCTAGATAAATTACATATTGAGTTAAATCTAAAAGTAATAAAACTACATGCCATGATTACCACCATAAATATGATACTAATCAACAATCCAAAATTACTCGCAAATGGTACAAATTCATGACTGAACATAATATAGAAGTCCCTTTCTTTGAATATTTAGAAAACTATTATAAAAAGATTAATTCCATTACTAAAACTAGATGGAAAACTTCTCCTAATACTACTGTTAGTTCTAGTCACCCTCATTTAGAAACCATTATCATCGAACATCAAGGATCTATTATCTGACACATCACTGAGTCTAAAACATAGGTCTAATTTTTGAATATGAATAGCAATATTCTTATACAGTATGTGTGATGCATTGGTTGTAACCAATTTTCCTTAATTAATTAATTTCATTTCCTTTTTACTTAGTTAACTCACACAAGTCCAATAAGGAAAACAACAATCGAAAAATCATAATATCTTCCTTCTAGATTCAAATAATTTCTTGGAACTAATCTGTATAGAATTTTATATCAATTTTAATTGATTCTCCCACTAATGAACAGTAAAATTGGTCTTTCAATTAATCGATTTATTAGGCAGAATACTAAGAGGGGAAAAAAAAAAAAACTATAAACGCTTTGCACAAAATGAATGTCCGGTTCACTAAAAAATCTTATAGAAGGTTCCACTCAAGTCTCAAATTTGATTCCTTGAAATCAGTGGATTGTCCAATTGCCCCATGATTTTTAAATTTGATTGTGAAAATTTGAAAAGTTGTCTATTGTTGTAATGCCCAAAAAATTCAATTATTCCAACTCATAAGAGAAGTGAGTATAATAGAATTAGTAAGCTTTCATTCATCAGAGTTCATATTACAAAAAATAACACATGCAATATACATTCATAAATGTTCATCCTAAATCTATAGCATGTAATACCAGTGTGACGATCGTCTTCTTAATTAAGTAAATTAATTATAATAATTGTGTGCTTAAAGTTAATTGTGTGATTATCTGCCAATTATGAATTATGTGCTATATGATATATGCTTGCATTGGTTGGTATTGTATTGTTATTGTGAACAGATAGGTTAGAGTGAAATTAAACATGTCTGATTTGCTAATTTTAACAAGTTAGAATTTAATACTAGGATAGGAAATTAGAGCCTAATTCACCTTAGTATAATTTAATTTAGTGTAATTCAGATTATAAGATGTTAAAGATGAATTATATTGAGCGAATTTGTTTT
Source organism: Camellia japonica (assembly GCA_030407325.1). Taxonomy (NCBI): domain Eukaryota; kingdom Viridiplantae; phylum Streptophyta; class Magnoliopsida; order Ericales; family Theaceae; genus Camellia; species Camellia japonica. Next base: position 140,602,023 of record JAPPVO010000017.1, on the reverse strand, counting down.
ACATTAAATTAATGTGATTATTAGCCTAAGTGACTTTTAAACAAAAAATAAAAATATACCAATAATACAAAATCCTACTCATTAATTAGAAACTAAAGAAGAGAACTAGTGGAGCTTCTTCTATACTACATGTAGAGAGAGAGTATGAGAGACTTGGAGAGTGAAAGCTCAACATAAGGGAAGAAGAGAAAGTGAAGAAAACATTGCATCTTTATACTATCCTTCATAATTCACTTACTCCAGGTAAGAATTGCCTTCTTAAATCTCATAAATTTGTAGAATTTTGCTCATCACTCATGAAATTCAAGGTTAGCCTAGAATAATATATGTTGACTTGGAAGTTTGGTTCATGAAAGTAGAGGTTAATTGCATGCATGGCTTCTTAACTCTTCATTTCATCATGCATGGCAAAATTCTTAAATTTCATAATTATTCATTTGTTTACTTGCATGCAATTTCATGATTGAGAAGAACATTCATGAGTATTAAAGATTTGAAACTTACGAGAAACAAATTTTATGACTAGACAAATCAATTGAAGAGTTGAACTTTTTGAATGAAATTTGAGACTCAATTTTATGTTATAATCTTGTTTAAAGTTAGACATGTTATGAATGAATTGTTCTTAGAGAGTATTGGGTGTGAAATGCTTAAAAAATGAAGTTGGAAAGTTACAAATCTGAGTTGCAAAAGAAGAGCAGGTTTTAGACTAGTTTTGGAGAATCATTGCACGTACGGCTTGGAGCCCCGCACGTGCGGAAAATAGGGCATTTCAGCTGAGCACACTACTATATATGCACGTGCGGAGGCAGGTGCGGGGATAGTCCCGCACGTGCGACAATAACCCCTCGCACATGCGGCCTTTTTGGGCAACCCCGGTTTGTTTTTCGCTCATCTTTTCTACCTTCTGGGCCTCCATTTGCATCGTTTTAATTTTTTTTTCATGTGCATTGCATCTCTTGAGTGAACAACGAATAGAAATTGACCAAATAAACAACAAAACAAATAGAAATAGAAATGATTGAATCCGATATGGATGTAATTGAGTTGTTGTGCTTGAATTTGTTTGTTTAGGTCGGATGTGTGTCTTTAGTGCATTTTGGCACGTGTTTCAAGGAGCCCACTGTGAGTAACAATGTTGTAAAGCAATGTTCAATTATAATTATTTTCTGAATGATTAACTGTACTGCTTTTCTGAAATGATACTGTTTATTAAATGAATATTTGTCCTATTTTATGAACTATACTCATGGCATCCATAGCAACTGACTGTTACTGTTACTGCTACTGTTACTGAAACTGTTACTGTTACAGAGATCTCTGTTAGTTCCAATATTTGGAACTACTGTTACTGTATTGATGGCTATCAATTGACTATTCGGTCTTTTAAGATCTACTGTACTGTTCTGCTATTGGATGTACCACGTATGACTGCTATGATTCTTATATGACAGATATGATATGGAATATGAGATATTGATCATACAAATGATCTACTAATGTAATTGACTATTTTAATTATTGAAAGGACATTCATTCTTAACCCTTTTAGGCATTTGTTATTCACTGGGCTTTAGCTCACTATGTATATGTATGTAGGTGATCAGGCACCCGAGCGGAGCTAGCAACGTCGACCTCGATTTTGTTTTTTCAAGCCAACCCGTTGTGCCTCACTACGAGGCTCAGATCCGTTATTGTCAAGGCTTTTTGGGAGATCTAATTCCACTCTTTTTGGAAAGTTGTTTGATGTTAAAGTAAATGTTTTATACCTTGTTTTGGGCTTGGGATTTAATTCCCTAACATGTCTTGAATGTTTATAACTTAAGATTTTACGTGTATGTTGGATTTGGACTTGGACTTACGTGTGCATTGGTATATATATTCATATGGAAGTTGTTTGTTCATTTATGTCCTCACAGCTATTTGGACATTATGTTTTTATTATGTACAGGCTTCCGCCGACCCCTTTTGCTTGTTTAATTGTTATTACTGTTAAGTAAGCCTTTGGTAATCATGGATTACTGGCCAGTTACGATGCTAAACCCTTAGGGGTGGGTTTGGGTTGTGACAGAGTGGTATCCGAGCACGAGTTATACCGCACACACGTGTCCAAATGAGCTATAGGATGTCCTAGAAAAGCAGTTAGGGCTTTGCATGAGCATAAATAAGTGTGTGTGGATATGTTATGTGAATATGTGCTAACATGAATAAGTAAACCATATTTCCTATATTTATTATTACCATGTTTTATATATAGTGCAATGGAGAATGCAAGGAATACAGATAAACTGAATCATCCAAAACAAGAATTGCAAGATTGGAAAGAATGGTTGAATTATTGACTGAGACTCTAAGACAACAACATAACTAACAGCTCCCACCTCCTCCTCTTGCCACCAGTGTAACCAGAACCAAATGCTAATGATGATGTTATTGCTTTGACACAAAAGTTTAACAAAATGAAGCCACCAACATTCTAGGAGGTCTTGAGCCACTGAAGGTCGAAGCATGGATCCTAGAAATTGAAAAGTTGTTTGAAGTATTCCTGTGTTCAGAGGCGCAGAAAGTGTTATTGGCTACTTTTACTTTACAAGAAGAAGCCAGGCGGTGGTGGATGCTTATTCATGATTCAAACAATGCTATGACTTGGGCTCAGTTTAAAGAAGCTTTTTATGATAAATATTTCCCTCAGTGCGTCCGAGACCGCAAAGTATCCGAATTTGAACAATTGAAGCAAGGTACCGTGTCAGTAGCAGAATATAAAACTAAGTTCACCGAGCTCGCCTGCTATGCACCACACATGGTAGATACCGACTATAAAAAGGCTAGAAAATTTGAGGGTGGACTTAATGTGGAGATACTTGACCGGAGTAATGTTTTGAAATTACTCAAGTATGTGGATGTCCTTGACCGAGCTATCATAGCTGAGGCAAATTTTGTAGCATTGAAACAGGCTAAGATGCCAATGATTGAATAGTGGGGTAAGAGACAAAGTTTTAATTTCAAAAAGGGCCGGAACAATTCACTGAATAAAAAGCAAAATACAGGGTCGACAAGTAGTTCTAGACAAGGGAACAATTCCATACCATCTTGTCTAGAATGTGGCAGAAGACACAAAGGGGTTTGTCACAAAATTTCTGGGGCATGTTACAGGTGTGGCAAGGTGGGCCACATGGTCAAAGATTGTCCTCTCACATCTCAAGGCACTAGTAGACCTATAGCAAGTGTTGCAGCATCAACCACTACACCAAAACCCAATTCCAAAGCTACCGGGAAAGAACCTTTGAGACAAGGCCAGGTGTTTGCACTTGAACCAGGAGATATGCAGAATACTGAGACAGTTGTGTCAGGTATACTTCCAATTTGTGCTCAAAATGCTTATATTTTAATTGACTCGGGATCTATGCATTCATTTGTCTCGCATTCTCTTTTGAGAAAATTATCTAGACCATTGGAACCCATGAATTATTTATTAGCTATGTCTTCACCTATTGGGGGGTCCATGACTTGTGCTTATATGTATCCTGCATGTGAAATTGTTATTGGGGATGTGATTTTATATCCTGATTTGTTGCCTCTGAATCTTGACCACTTTGATGTAATTTTGGGAATGGACTGGTTAACAAAATATCATGCCTCCATTGATTGTGTAACAAAACAAGTTGTATTTCGTCCACCTGGATTACCTGAATTTACATTTAACAGAGTTGGTGTAGTACCTCCCCCATACTTGATTCCATCTATGAAAGCCTGCAAATTGATTAAAAAGGGGTGTAAAGGGTATTTATGTTGTGTATTGACTGTGCCTACTGATAATAAAGCTAATGTGGACAGTATTCCTATAGTCAGAGAATTCCCAGATGTTTTTCCAGATGATTTGCTAGGGGATTTGATTGACAGGGAGATCGAGTTCACTATTGAGGTGATACCGGGTACACAGCCAATTTCCAAAACTCCATACAGAATGGCACCTACTGAATTGAAAGAGTTAAAAATTCAATTATAAGAATTGTTGGACAAAAAGTTTATCAGGCCTAGTACATCATCGTGGGGCGCTCCAGTTTTATTTGTAAAGAAGAAGGATGGTTCATTGAGGCTTTGCATTGACTATCATGAGCTGAACAAGGTGACAGTGAAAAACAAGTATCTGTTGCCTCGCATTGATGATTTATTTGACCAACTGCAAGGTGCTCAAGTCTTTTCCAAGATTGATCTTAGATCCGGATACCACCAATTGAAAGTCAAAGCTGAGGACATTGAAAAGACTGCTCTCCGAACAAGGTACGGACATTATGAATTTCTTTATGCCTTTCGGAGTTACTAATGCGCCTGCTGCATTTATGGATCTTATGAATAGAATTTTCAAGCCATTTCTCGATGAATTTGTGGTTGTTTTTATAGATGACATTTAGATTTATTCCAAAAGCAAAGAAGAACATGAACATCATTTGAGAATTGCTTTGCAAACCTTAAGAGAGCAGAGATTATATGAAACTAATGAACTGTGAATTCTGGCTTGATATCATTATGTTTTTGGGGCATGTAATCAATAAAGATGGCATTGGAGTGGATCAACAGAAGATTAAGGCAGTTGTTAATTGGTCTAGACCTACTAATATTACCAAAGTCCAGAGTTTCTTGAGTTTGGCCAAATATTACCGAAGATTTGTGAATGACTTTTCCAAAATTGCCTTGCCTTTGCCTCAGTTGACTCAAAAAGGAATACCGTTTGACTGGACCGATCAGAGAGAGTCATCCTTTCAAGAATTAAAGACTCGACTTGTGATTGCACCGATTCTCACCTTACCCTCAGGTACGGATGGATTTACTATTTTTAGTGATGCTTCTTATAAGGGTTTGGGGTGTGTATTGATGCAGAATGGCAAAGTAATAGCATATGTGTCTCGACAATTGAAGCTATATGAAAAGAATTATCCAACTCATGATTTGGAGCTTGGCGCAGTAGTATTTGCATTGAAGATTCGGCGCCACTAGTTGTATGGGGCAACATGTGAAGTTTACATAGATCACAAAAGCTTAAAATATTTCTTTACCTAGAAAGAGTTGAACATGAGACAACGAAGATGGCTGGAATTGATAAAAGACTATGACTTGCAAATCTTGTACCATCCGGGGAAAGCTAACACTGTTGCTGATGCACTTAGCCGAAAATCAATTGAGAATTTGGCTTGTTTACTTACTGGGCAAAGAGAATTGCTACAGGATCTTGAAAAATTTGAGGTTGAAATTGTTTTGCTAGAACAAGATGGTACATTGGCTGCTATTTCTGCTCAACCAATGATTCTTGAAGAGATTAAAGAAAAACAGCAACAAGATGAATTTTCGAAGAAGATTATTGATGAACGGGAATCCAATTCGAGGCCAGATTTTGTTTTTGAAAATGGTGTGTTGAAATTTCAAGGTAGATTGTGTGTACCAAATGATGTTGACGTGAAAAAGCGAGTTTTGCTAGAAGCCCATAGTTCAAAACTTTCTATCTATCCAGGGAATACAAAAATGTACCAAGACTTGAAACTTAATTTCTGGTGGCCGGGAATGAAAAAAGAAATTGTTGAGTTTGTGTCAAAATGCCTACATTGCCAACAAGTCAAAGCCGAGTATCAACGACCTGCCAGATTGCTCCAACCATTGCCAATACCAGAATGGAAATAGGAGCATATTACCATGGATTTTATCATTGGACTACCTCACTCCAATAGAGGTATGGACTCAATTTGGGTTATTGTTGACTGTTTGACTAAATCTGCACACTTTTTACCTGTCAAAACAATTTATAATGCGGATAAGTTGGCTACAATTTATATTAATGAGATTGTTAGATTGCATGGAGTGCTTGTGTCCGTTGTTTCTGATAGGGACTCGAAGTTTACATCAAGATTTTGGCAAAGTCTGTAAACAGCATTGGGTACTGAATTGAGATTGAGTAGTGCATACCATCCACAGACCGATGGCCAGTCAGAAAGAACAATCCAAACTCTGGAGGACATGCTGCGTATGTGTATGCTTGATTTTCAAGGGAATTGCGAAACTCACTTATCTCTAGCTGAATTTGCCAACAATAACAGTTTTTATTCGAGCATTGGTATGGCACCTTTCGAGGCATTATACGACAGAAAATGTCGGTCTCCCATTTGTTAGGCTGAAGTTGGAGATGGACCTTTACTTCGGCCTGAGATTGTACATGAAACAACGGAAAAGGTGAAATTAATTCAACAAAGATTGAAAACTGCACAAAGCCGACAGAAAAACTATGCGGATGTTCGAAGGCGAGACAGGGAATACGAAGTGGGTGATCATGTTTTTATTAAAGTAACACCAATGAAAGGACATAGTTGTTTTGGAACCAAGGGCAAGTTAGCACCAAGGTGTGTTGGGTCGTATGAAATCATCGAAAAGATTAATCTCGTGACATATCAGGTAGCACTCCGTCCCGAAATGGAACATATGCATATTGTCTTTCATGTCTCAATGTTGTGGGATTATCTTCGGGATCCTTTCCATGTTATTGAGCCTACCCATGTGGTGTTGAATGATGACTATACTTATGAAGAAAGGCCCATTCAGATTGTAAACCAGCGAATCAAGAAGTTGAGAAACAAAGAAATTTCGTTAGTGAAAGTAGACTGGCAAAATCATGGCGGTATTTATTCAACCTGGGAAAGGGAAGATGATATGAAGAGGAGATACCCGGACCTCTTCCCACTCGACCCTATATTCTTCCTAGAGTAAGGCAATTGAGTTTGGAGAACCAAACGTCTTAAGAGGGGAAGAATGTAACGATTATCTTCTTAATTAAGTAAATTAATTATAATAATTGTGTGCTTAAAGTTAATTGTGTGATTATCTGCCAATTGTGAATTATGTGCCATATGATATATGCTTGCATTGGTCGGTATTGTATTGTTATTGTGAACAGATAGGTTAGAGTGAAATTAAACATGTCTGATTTGCTAATTTTAACAAGTTAGAATTTAATAATAGGATAGGAAATTAGAGCCTAATTCACTTTAGTATAATTTAATTTAGTGTAATTCAGATTATAAGATGTTAAAGATGAATTATATTGAGCGAATTTGTTTTACATTAAATTAATGTGATTATTAGCCTAAGTGACTTTTAAACAAAAAATAAAAATATACCAATAATACAAAATCCTACTCATTAATTAGAAACTAAAGAAGAGAACTAGTGGAGCTTCTTCTATACTACACGTAGAGAGAGAGTATGAGAGACTTGGAGAGTGAGAGCTCAACATAAGGAAAGAAGAGAAAGTGAAGAAAACATTGCAACTTCATACTATCCTTCATAATTCACCTACTCTAGGTAAGAATTGCCTTTTTAAATCTCATAAATTTGTAGAATTTTGCTCATCACTCATGAAATTCAAGGTTAGCCTAGAAGAATATATGTTAACTTGGAAGTTTGGTTCATGAAAGTAGAGGTTAATTACATGCATGGCTTCTTAACTCTTCATTTCATCATGCATGGCAAAATTCTTAAATTTCTTGATTATTCATTTGTTTACTTGCATGCAATTTCATGATTGAGAAGAACATTCATGAGTATTAAAGATTTGAAACTTACGGGAAACAAGTTTTATGACTAGACAAATCAATTGAAGAGTTGAACTTTTTGAATGAAATTTGAGACTCAATTTTACGTTATAATCTTGTTTAAAGTTAGACATGTTATAAATGAATTGTTCTTATAGAGTATTGGGTGTGAAATGCTTGAAAAATGAAGTTGGAAAGTTACAAATCTGAGCTGCAAAAGAAGAGTAGGTTTCAGACTAGTTTTGGAGAATCACCGCACGTGCGGCTTGGAGCCCCACACGTATGGAAAACAGGGCATTTTAGCTGAGCACACTGCTATATATGCACATGCGGAGGCAGGTGCGGGGATAATCCCGCACGTTCGGCAATAACCCCCCGTACGTGCGGCCCTTTTGGGCAACCCCGGTTTGTTTTTCGCTCCTCTTTTCTACCTTTTGGGCCTCCGTTTTGGGCAAATAGAAATAGAAATGATTGAATTCGGCATGGATGTAATTGAGTTGCTGTGCTTAAATTTGTTTGTTTAGGTCGGACGCTGCGCCTTTAGTGCATTTTGGCACGTGTTTCAAGGAGCCCACTGTGAGTAACAATGTTGTAAAGCTATGTTCAATTATAATTATTTTCTAAATGATTAACTGTACTGCTTTCTGAAATGATATTGTTTATTAAATGAATGTTTGTCCTATTTTATGAACTATACTCGTGGCATCCATAGCAACTGACTGTTACTATTACAGAGATCTTTGTCAGTTTCAATCTTTGGAACTATTGTTACTGTATTGATGGCCATCAATTGACTATTCGGTCTTTTAAGACCTACTGTACTGTTATGCTATTGGATGTACCACGTATGACTACTATGATTCCTATATGACAGATATGATATGGAATATGAGATATTGATCATACAAATGATCTACTAATGTAATTGACTGTTTTAATTACTGAAAGAACATTCATTCTTAACCCCTTTACGCATTTGTTATTCACTGGGCTTTAGCTCATTGTGTATATATATGTATGTAGGTGATCAAGCACCCGAGCGAAGCTAGCAGTGTCGACCCCGATTTCGTTTTGTCAAGCCAACCCGTTGTGTCTCACTATGAGGCTCCGATTCGTTATTGTCAAGGCTTTTTGGGTGATCTAATTCCACCCTTTTTGGAAAGTTGTTTGATGTCAAAATAAATGTTTTATACTTTGTTTTGGGCTTGGGATTTAATTCCCTAGCATGTCTTTAATGTTTATAACTTAAGCTTTTACGTGTATATTGGATATGGACTTGGACTTACATGTGCATTGGTATATATATTCATATGGAAGTTGTTTGTTCATTTACGTCCTCACAGCTCTTTGGACATTATGTTTTTATTATGTATAGGCTTCTGCCAGCCCCCTTTGCTTGTTTAATTGTTATTACTGTTAAGTAGGCCTTTGGTAATCACGGATTACTTGCCGGTTACGATGCTAAACCCTTAGAAACGGGTTTGGGTCGTGACAACCAGTTAATAATCAACAAAATAAATGCCCTATGGGCTTACATCTTTCCAAGACATTGCTTGGTTACAGCAAAAGAAGAGTCTAACTCAACATAACTTAGCTCTTGCCTATACAAAATAAATAAAATAAAAGGAAACTCTTGCTCCAACACCTGAAAATGGTTCCCAAGTAGAGTGAGCCAAAATCCAGTAGAAACATACTAACACAATATATGAAAATTAACAAGATAGAAGTATGATGCACATGTTCATTGTCTTACAACAAAATCTTTATAACTCTTTCCAAAACCATGTTATGCCAAACTCGCATCTCAATTTATTCATTTTGGTTCAATAGATACATCCATTGCATTTAACCTATCAACAAAAGTTACATCTCACAAGTTTCCAATAGATAAAAATCATCACACAAATACATTCACTTCTATTTTTCATTTTATGAAAATTTGATCCGCGGGAATCGGCACCCATGTATACAAATGGTTTTCGGGACTTTCACCCTGGACACACAGGCCAACTTAGTTCAATAGAGTCCATCCTCTTTATTCTCCTCAAAACATGAAGTACATCTCATTTCTCCTCCCAAATATCATACATATATAATGTATATCATTCATAATCATAATCATATTTAATGATAATGGTTAAGCGATTAGTTTCAATTCGCCTAATCCACATGCAATGTCTACAACAATTATGACTATCCTCCACCGATAGCTCAAAGCAGTCATTTCTAAACAGATATATAATCTCTATAACAGATAAATCATCAAATTTCCATAGGTGAGTGATTAAACAAATCGAACAACACCATTCATGTATACATCCTCCCAATTTTAAATTTTCCATGCCAATTTCATTATTTATACAAAATACTTATTCAAGACATTTTAGGGCAAAGCTCTCCATTTTCCAAATATTAACCCAAAAGCCAAAATTTACTATTTTAACACAAGATGTCCTCATAACCAAACCCCATAATCATTTATACAACACCCACATAGAAACTCCTCTTTTCCAACTTGAACCCAAACCCTAGGTTTGCTCAAAACACCCCCAAATCTCACCATCTTCACACAACAACCTATAACCAAGTTAAAGCTCATATTAAGATGTAGAGAGTCTCTACCTCAAGTGTAGAAGCCCAAAGGAGAAGTGGAGAAACCTCAAAGATGTCCAAACTCGACTTTATTCAAATCAAATGGAAGCCCCCGTAATGTTCTATCTTTTTATCAAAGCGAGTAGGGTAGAGAGATCCTTAGATATAGGTGTATTTGTAGAGAGAAGTCAGATTTTAGAGAGAGAGAGAGAGAGAGAGAGAGAGAGAGAGAGCTGGTCTAGGGGTTTTTGAGTGAAAAGAGATCAAAAAGTGATGTAAAAAGGTGCTGTTGCGAACTAATATATGCGAGGCTCGGTCGAGCGTAAGGGTTGTTGCTCAAGCGACCAGATATAATAAGTCGCCTTGCTCGATCACAAAAAGAGTTGTTCGAGCACAGAATACAAACTTCCAGAAGTTCTACAGACAGAAGACCGTCGCTCGAGTGCAAGCGAACAACAACACCCTCCCAGTATCTCTGCAGGCCTGCAAAATTACTGGGAGATCACAAAGCTCGCTCAAGCGAAGAAGCCCAAATCTGGGCAACAACAATTTAGACCAACTAGCAACCAACCTGTTCCAAACATGCCCAAGATATCCCAATACTCAAACTCAAAGAGGTGAAAGGAGGAAAAAGACATGATGACAATATTAAACCACGAGACCCGAATCCGGAATACAACAAAGGTCGGGTAAAAACCAGAATCGCTATAATTGTATTTGAAATTTCGATGATAACTAATTGATGCCATGTGACAACTATTCAATGACAAATAAAAAAAAAAAAAAAAAGAGTTAGTCCAAACACAAGTATAATTGTATTCTAGAGAAGTTGCTAATGACTTTAAAATTTTGACCTTCGAATTTCCTAATTTTTGTATGACTTTAAACTCAGCCACCATTCATGATACAATACTGAACTTGTGGCAGATTAGACAAACAATATCATTGACAGAGAACACCACAGAGATTGGAGAGGCCTTAATCCACAATGCTACTCGCACCTTAACAAGATCACACAATTAGTCCAAGTTTGGTTGAATACCATTGAACAAACACTCATTGCTATGCTTCCAAGTGGACTAGAGAATAGATAGAGACAGAGCCAACTAGATTTCGTTTTCGAACTTTTTCATTCTACAACCAAACCACCACTATAGCAGCCCATTCACAAAGCCAGGCAAGACCCAATTGAATCCCCACCATCTTACAATATTAGACCAAAGGATTCATACAAAAGGGTAGGAAAAAGAACATGATACATCGTTTCTACCTTATTTTGACAAGAAACACAAGCAAGATTAACATTCCCATCAAGTATACCAATTCTTTGAAGAAACTTAGAAGTTTTAACCTTACCTTGCCAGGCCAACCACTCAAAAAATTGCACTTTGGATGGATCACAATTGTTCCAAATTGTTCCTGCCATATCCAAAACAGTCCCAAGAAAAGATTTTCTCTAATTATAAGCTGATGAGACACTAAACAAACCTGATGATTCTGCAACCCACTTCAGATCAAATTGTTACAATTACTGTTCCGTGTCCCAATATTGCCATTTAAAACTATGCCACCATGGCCTCCACTAATAGAAGAGCAAGGATCCTCTGTCCCCAAATAATCCTGTCCCCCTGTCCCAATTCACTCACAACCATTGGATATGTCTTGAGATTTTCACATCTTGGGATTTTCATATGATCCAATAGCAATGAGTGAATTGGGAAGGGGGGACAAAATTATTTGGGGATAGAGGATCCTAGCACCTAATAGAATTAATAGCAAATAAGTTCCAAAGTCGCAAACAAGAAAATATATTTTCTAGAAAAAACTTTCAATAAGAAAATATTTTTTGGTTGAAACAAACGAAATGATAATAATGTATTAACAAGCATGAATGGTGAGACTCATTCAATCAATACAATATTAATACATCAAATAATAAATAAAATATAACAAAAAAATTAATTATCATAATTTTTTTTATCAGCAAAGAAAGGAATTTATTAATTATTGATGTGTGATTACTTGGGTACTCTTTGTAGTATATATAGCAAAAATTGTATTTAAGGGGCCATTTGAAAAACAAAAAAAAAAAAAAATTGTCTTTTTCAAGTGAAATTTTTTTGTCAATCTTTTTTAGGTGTTTTGAGAATAAAAATTTGTAAAAAATATAAAAATATATGAAATTAAAAGATGTCTAGTGAAATATGACGGGAAAAAAAAAAAAACCAGTTTCAGAGGTTTTTTTGCATTAATTGTCGTGTTTAGTAAACTTTCTCTAAATTTATTTATAAATATTTTAAAACTTCTAATCTAGAAGTACCTATAAACTTATTGGACTAGTGCTTTATGAAATCCCCCCCCCCCCCCCAAAAAAAGAGAAATTACAAAAAAAATCTCAGTATTTGACCATTGTAATAAAATAAATTGTGAATTTTTAATTTTATCAATTTAAATCCTAAATTTTTAATTTGTTTTCAATCTAAAATATTAGTCTATTTCTGTTATGTAAAACAGATGGGAAAAAAAATATTTTAGTCATTAAAGCCTCGTTTGGCAACTACATGTTTTAGCTAAAAAGTCAAAAAGTTACTATAAATTGTCACATCACTCTCTCTACTTTTTTGCACATCTTTTCATAAAAGTCAAAAAGTTTCTAAAATAGTTTGTTCCCAAACGAGAATGTAGGGGTAATTCTATTTTTACACACCAATTCTCATCAATGTATACACTTAATGAACACTTTCTCAATACACATATCCAAAAAATAAAAAAATCTTAGTACATATATCTTTATTTCAATAATACCCTTATATTCAAGGGTGAAGTACCAATAAATCCCAAAATGTGATATTGTAAACTGTTTAGTCCTCTTTTTTTTTCTTATGAACCCAAAAGTCTTATTAAAGTGAAAATTATACAAAAGGATAGTCACTTACACTTTTGAATTTAATTTTTGAGGGACAAAAGTGAGTTTCTCCAAATGTGAAATTACACATCTGGGCAATCCGCACTATAGCGGTTTTGGATTTTTCTTCATTCTAAAATAAATCCCATATTACGAATAAGAACGTAACACTCCAATAATATAACAATACAATATAACGCACTAAAAATTTTCTTAGTGTACTTTTTTCAATCGTAACAACATAACACTTTAAACTTTTTCCAAAGGTAACACTTCAATCAATGTAATCTCAAATGTAACACTCTAATATAACACACATAAAAACACTACAAAATTACTTAGTGTACTTTTTTCCAAACATAACACTCAAAGTTTAAAATTATATATTTACCCAAAACTTACTAAGGAATTTTTGTATTCCTTTGGGAATGATTTGAAGAATCCTATGACCTTTTGGAATGGTTTGAAGAATCCCACATCATTTTTTTTTTATGTGTTACATTGGAGTGTTACACTAAGGAATTTTTTTTAAGTGTTATATTGCAGTGTTATGTTTGAGTGTTACAGATTGAAATTTTACATTTGCTCACCTTACTAAGGAATTTTTATACTCATTTTGAAATATTTGAAGAATCCTACATCCTTTTAGATATTTCAAGTCGTTTTTATGCTCCTTTTAAAATGTTTGAAAAATCTTACATTTTAAGTCATTCCAAATAAAAAAGATTCTCATATAAAAATTCATCATAAATTTGATTCCCATAGGTTGTGTATCTTACCTTTTTAGCACAAAAGAAAAAAAAAAATTGAAACATAATAGAAATAAGGGTATAACTATAAATTCAATTTTCGAATAATATATTGGGTAAACTACCAATAGGTCCTACTTTGGAGACTTATTATCCAATAGTCCTATTTTGGAGACTTATTACCCATTAAGTCCTATTTGATAATTTATTAAGTGATAAGATAAATTTATCAGTCTTTTTTTTTATGAATAATTTTATAGTGATAAATTTATCAGTCTCTTTGTTTATGAATAAATTTTAGTGATAAATTATCACTCTCTTATTTTTATAGTGTTAAATTTATTAGTTAGGACCTGTAGGTAAATAAGTCTAGTTAACAGGACTAATTGGTAAGTACCCCTAATATATTAAATCTAATTTCCAAAATTAATAGGACTAATTGGTCCACGGCCGACCACTTTGACCACGACAGTGACCAACTAGTATGCGGCCGCGAGGTGTCCTGCCCCAGACCTATTTAAGGCAGACTTGGCAAACAGATTTTATATTGAGGCCTTTTCATATAATGTAAATTATTATTTTGTCTCTTTTGTGTTTTTGTTCTTGGTTTTCTTGTCCTATATTGTTTCAGATGGTTAAGATGTGAAATAATTTTCTCTTGTTTTCTTTAGTATATTTGAGGAGTTCATTATTTTCATCGGTGAGACCATATTCACCTTCATCTTTGTGTCATTCTTTATTCTTTTGTGACCCAGAAATTAATTGGGATTGAAATGTTTAGGGATTAGAAATTATATTTCGAAGAACATGAAAATAGCAGTAGCAAGAATTCTTAAGACTAATTCAGGAATGCATCAGAAGTTAGGAATATTGTTTCTTCATTACATTTGTGAGTTTATCTTAATTTTTTGAGCATACACCATCAAGTCGAATAACTAATTGATAGGATATTAATTTTGTGGGCATTCTACTCATTATACTTGATAGAGCTAAATCTCAGAGCCATTTTCCTATCAAGTATGGCATTGATGGGAGTTTGATGGACCCTGATTAGCAACCATTTGCAATTTATTATTGAAAAGAATGATTCATGTGAGATGATATGCTTGATGCCTTGTGTGACTTCATAATAATGAGATGGTTGATTGCTGGCCACTGGCCAAGTTTATGCCATGTTCTTGTGTTGGCATACTAATCTTTCTTCCCATGTTTCAAGCCCTTTGAGTTTGAGGTCTGGTAATTGTAAGGAAATAGAAATATGTATCTAGCATATAAGGCCTATGCTAAAATATGTATTTAGTTGCTTAAGTTGTTGTTGTGCTCTTAAAGATTAAGAAGATGGTGCTTAGGAGGGATAAATTTAAGATGTGAAAACTATGATCTTTGTGCATTTGCTTTGCCAAATTGGGAATTGTTAATGCATTAATTATCATTGAACATGTTGGAAATTGGGTCAGATGTAGAACCCAGACCCAATTGGGTCACGCATGGTGGCATGACCCGATTAGAAGAGACCCAAATAAAACAATATATTATATTTCAAGATATGAGATAATCTTGATATGGGATAATCTTGATATGGAAAATTTTCAATATATTAGATGATAATTATTAATTAGATATTACTGATATGGGATAGATATTATCTGGGATAATACGTCTATCCTATGGGTCTCCTAACTCTCCTATATAAACAGATCTTGGGTTCTGTATTTCAAAAAAAAAAAAATGATATTTTCTCTCTTCCCATACACCATTCTGCTTTTGTATTGTGAATAATGTGGGTAGTTCTTAGTAGTTCCACTCCACTGCTAGGAATTATTCGAAGACATCAATGGAGGCACGTGATTTATCCACATGATCCATGGATTTGATTTGAGCGTAAAGGTATGCTCAAATCCGTTTATTTTCGCTGATTATTATTTCTTATTTTTCCTACATTGGTATCAGAGCCATTGTTAGGTGTTTTCGTGTTATTTGTGCATCAATATATGTAAAGATATGATTTGTGCATAAAATTGATGTTTTTCAAACCATTTCTGATCGTTCTGAATTTCATATATGTTGTAGTCTATATTATTTAGACCATATCTGCAAAGTTTTACAAAAATTAGACGGTCGAATTTTGAGAAAAATGGAGATTTATAACTGATTTTTGTTACTTTGACTGCTTGCTATTTTTACATGCTTTGTTTTCATGTTGTGAAAATTATATATTTGAAATCCTTGTTTTGAGACCTTCGAAACGGTATATTATGGGTCTGATTTTGACTTACGGTTGAGGAGAAAACTCAAACCTTGATTTTGGGTGAGAATTAAAACAATTGGAGGCTTGAGGAAGAAGAGGGCGCTGCTGACCCTTGTAATGATGACACCCAGACGCGCGTTGACATCATCTGCTTCTACCATGCGTTGATGCAGGCATGGGACTGTTTTAAGACCTGTTTGGTTTTTTTTAATTGAAAACTACGTTAATTGCTTCTATATTATTCAGTATAATTTTGATTGAAGCATGGCTTATACTGTTGGACTCGTAATTAATTTTTCTACAAGATATTAAAGTTTTAGAATTTTATGGAAAATAAAATATTTTTCATTAATGAAAAATTCAATATTTTTACGTTAAATTGCTCTTAGGAGAGCATGACTTCGATTCTGAATTTGAAATTTTTATAGTAGACTACTGTTATGGAATCTTATTTACTGGTATATTTTTTGTATTTTTCCAGATTTTGTAATATTTATTTCTGATTTTATGTGTAATTATTAATTACTTGTAATTCTAAAAATTTCAGAAAATTACAGATATTACAGAAATTTGTTATGGCATTATTTAAATATTATATACAACATTTTAAGTTCTTTTAAATGTTTAGAACTTGTATTTTGTTATTTTAAATAGCATGATTTATTTATATTTGTGAACTTTAATTCCATGATTAGATATTCTAGCATGTTTTCTTTTATGAATTCACATTGAGATGCTATTGTATGGAATTAATATTTTATCATACTTTAGACATGCCATAGTTAGTGGGAGGTTGTTCGGTCGAGAGAAATCTTTGTAGATTTACTCTCGAAAACTAATGTTTTGCGCATGAATTAAATTAAATTTTGGATAATTGTCACTTGTAGCCCAAAGAGATGATTACGAGCATAGCTAATTTTCGATCTTGCGACTTGTGTAATTTTGTCACTATTTAGTTTAGATTTTTGCGGCAAAATCATATTATAATATATAATCAAATTAATCTCAATGCACATTTTTTTCCCTCTAAATTGACTTAACCTATGGAAGTTAATTTGGTTGACCTAGACTTAGTAGAGATGTTCAAATGTGAACAATGTAATCCTATTCTTTAGATGAGCAGAAAGTCTTAGAGACTTTAGGTCAGACCTTAATTGAGCCAAAGTAAAGAAACATGACTCAAAGTCACCGTGGTTTTGTTGCCTTGTTTGGCGCAATAAAAACTGATGTGTGCACTATGGTTAGCAGCATGCTAAGTAGTTTTGATTGGCGAGTTTGCAGTTGTGAAATGAGTAAGCCCTCAATAGATCTAGATATAATCTTGACTATTGAGCTGTATGGATTAACTTTGTAATTTGACTTGTAATAATGTTGCATCATTGGATGAAGCAACATTTAAGAGTCATATCATCCAAGAAAAGCGAGCTTAAATGAGTTAGTCATTAAGTGTAAGACGAGTAGCCAGTATAAGCAGTGTTTTGCTCTCTACCCAATTGACGGGGGTGGATGGAGCAAAATTTCACGCACTATAATAGTGTGTGTTGAAGTATCACTCGAAATTAAAAGATTAGCGCTAAGAAGCTACAAAATCTATTAACACTAAGTGAAAAGATTAGCGCCTAGTGGCTGCAAAATCTATTGGCATTGTCAACTTGTCTAAGTCTGGACACTTATTGTTTCCATACTTGAGTGTGAGACATGAGGAGGTGCTTCTTTGTATGATTGCTTAGCTCGGCTAACGTTTTGAATGACGTTTACCACTAAGTGCAAAAGTTGCAGCATAGTAATGAAAAGGTCAAGGCCGACAAGGTTATTATGACTCTAAGAATTTGACGCATTGCTCGTGAGAGCATTGTGTTTAATTAGACTCTTTAGCCTAATTCGCACTTAAGTTACGTCAGGAGTTGTTATAGATTGATAGCTTATTCTCTCATTCTTGTGGATAGTCGAATTAATTGCAACTAACTATGAAGTGAGAAATAGAGATGGAAAAAAAAGTATCGTCATGTTTCAACTATATACAGTAAAGTGTATGAAGAATAAAATTGACTTGAAGGTGCAGGGGATTAGCACTTACTAGTTAAATTTGCGACTGTAGCTCGGATTTTTCGCGCCTCCTCTCGGAAGTTCGAAAGAAGCCCTACAGTTTAGACTCCTGCGGTTCTGAATCTAATCTCACAAGTGCCATGTGAAATTGATAAACATCAAAGAGTCCAAATCCAGCAAATCGTTTTGGAAAATTGATTTTGGATAAAAAAATGCCAAAATTGGACTGTTTTGCCAGATACAGAGTCGCCACCTAAATATTTTATTTTGGAAAAATTTAGGAAACCCATGACTCGTGCAAAAGGCCACATGTCCGTCATCACCAAAGTTGCCTCGACTCGGGAACTTAGGTACGAGAGGGGAAGGTCATGAATTGAGCACCCCCGCTCGTCCGATCAAAGATCGGCCTTTACTAATCATGATATGATTTTTATCAACATTATATGCTCTTGTTTCGATTTATTAGGCTAGCATTACTATGTGATGCGTGCACACAAGGTATAGACTAGTTTGCTCGAATTGGAACTATTCAATTTCATGTTTGTTTTTCGAAAAAGGGTTTGATTTTACCACCTTAAGTGGGCTTAAAGTTTGTGAATTTGCCACTTAACAAAGTGGGCTTAAACGTACATTCATTGAATTATTCCAATTCAAGCAACAAGCCTTCATCCACAGGCATTCAAACAGTTTAACAAGTAAGCATTTAGCCTCATGGCAAGCATGCTAGTCATGACAATCACTCACACTCATACAAGTATGCTAAAGCACTAAAAACTCACTTAGTACTCTAAGCTAAGATAAAACAAAAGAGTTAGAAAAATATGCATGATTCCTAACTAGGCAAGACGACTAATGCAACACATGCGAAGAATGCAATTAATAGGCTCGACTACTAGTATGGCATATGAATCGATTTGATAACATGCGGTCTAAGCACGTATTTAAAGAAGTATTGAACTAACAATGTAGTTAGAATGATGCGCTGAGCCTTGGTGCATGCAATAAAAGATGAATGGATGCAAGCATAAGTTATGCTAATTGAAACATGTCCCTAAACTAATCATCGTAAGCTAACAAATAAAAGGGAGAAAGACGTGGGGTTGGAAGACATACACGTTATTACATTGTGCTCTCACGAAGGAGAGTCCAAATGAATAAACTAACTAGCTAACTAAGCTAAGCTAATTAAGCTAAGCTAATTAAGCTAATTATTACAAACCAAAATGAATAACTAGCTAAACTACTTAACTAATTATTACAACACTATAATTAATTAGCTCACTAAATAATTACAATACAGATGTAAGTAAACTAAGTAATTAAACTAAGCATCTAACTACTCTGCCTCGGGAAACGAAGGATGTGCATTCGCATGCTTGAATATCACCCGAAAAGACCACCGTTTTGCTCCTGAATGCCTCTAATTGAACATTTCTAGAACAATTTTGCTCCACCTTACCAATACTCTGCTGAGATCTGCATCAGTGGCTAGCCGGCCATTGGTAAAGATTGCCGGCTACTTGCCAACCATGGATGGTGGTCTGCCGCCGGCCACTGATGCACTGGTTCATCCTGCTGTAACAGAGGACAAAAAGAGCATATACAGGGTATTTCAAGGGTTTGTTTACACAACTCACCCCTCATTTTCATGAGAAAATCTAAGGAGTGGTGAACTTAAACCACAAACCACCAACTCAAGCAATTTCATTGCATGATGGCTTATGACTCAAGATGTGTAAGCTCAATAAATGCAAAATAAGACACAAACCTCTTCCCTTTCATGAAAGATCAAGGGAAGAAGTTGACCTTGGAGACTTGGATCATTTCATCACTAACAAGTATGAATGGCCCAAGCTTTCATGTGTTCAATTAATGTCCGATTGAACACAACCAATTATTATCTTACTCACTTTTAATCCCAAGTTTTAGTTACTCACTTTAACTTACCAACCATTCTTTAATTCAATTAAGTCCAAAGGGTGAGATTAAGTCCTCTAATGGAAAGAGAGCTCAAAACACAAGTTGCTTTAGGTATGAAAGAAGCCTCATACCGTTGGTAATGAACCCCCTAGGGGATTAAACCATTAAGTATGAAACCTCAATTTCACACTTAGTCAAGCAAATGACTTGAAACCACTTTCAAAGAAAAATTAAAAGCTAAGAAAGGAGGGAGGTTGCAGAGATTATTAGTGCTAAAATTAAGTGAGAAAAGCACTAAAACAATGCAATCAACTCAAACAAGTGGTGTCTGAAGGCCTAAAACACCAAGCTTGTGAGGACTATTACACTAGAAGCATGCAAAACAAGACTCAAATGCAACAACCAGCCCAAAACAGAGTTAAAATAGTCCAAATTAGAGGCTAAAACATGCTGGAATTAAGCTAAAACAAGCCAAAAAAATAAGCTAACACATGGCACCAACTAGGCTAGCAAACAAGACACAAGGAGGGGAGGCTAACCCCTCCAAATTTGGACTTCAAAACTTGATTTTCACCACTGAAAAAGCTCTAAAAATCAGTGTTTAAAAGCTTGGAAAAAGATAGTTTGAAAGTGGGAAACACAAGTGGAAAGGCCTTACAAACAAGATGTAAAGAAGGGTGAACCACCCGCTACCTTAAATGGCCTAAAACCACAAATTTCAGCCCACAAAGATAGAGTTTTTATAGCCCAAAAACAGCCAAAAATAGTGGGAAAAAGATAGATAAACAAGTATGCAAAGCAAGCTAATAAAACAAATATTATACCTCTTGAAGAGAAGAGCAATATCAAGCTACAAAACCAAGCAAGTACACCCTCTAGAGCTCAAACCAAGCTCAAGAACACCTCAACTCAAAGATGACAAGATTTGGTTAAGGGTGTATAGGCAAAGGCTAATGAATTGGAGGCTAAAATGTAGAGAAATGCTAGAGAGAGAGAGAATTGTAGAGAGAGGAAAATTTTTAAGTTCAAAATTTTCTAACCTTGCTACAAGAGGGAAGGGGTCTCTATATATAGAAAACATGAAATTCCCTCAAGGAGATCCAGCCCTACACGTGTGGACAGGTGCATGCAACTGTGTAAACAGCTGGCATAAAATATCTGCAGAAAACACTAGTGGCCGACAAGCCACATCAGTGGCCGGCAAACCAAAAGTGATGGACGACAGCCTCTAGGGATGGCCGGCAGGCCACCAGAGGTTGCAAGTTGGAAAGACCAAGGCCTGGTAAAAAAATGAGATAAAAAGGATACAGGGTTTGAAAGGCTCAAAGTTGTGGCGTTCCGCTGAGGACTTCGAGCACTTGGTAAGCAAACAGACTCATCATCGGGTGTGCATGTGAGGATGTCCAAGTCATAAGGGCCGTCAAAAATGGGGTGTCTACATTTGCCCCTCTTTGACAAAACTCAGAGTCTTGAACTGACGTGAGTGAATGTCAAAGCCCGCATTTTGACAAGGTCGTAAGACTTGGACAAACAATCAAGACAAAAAGAAATGGTTGTGCCCACGGGCTGCCTACGTATCCCTTTGCAAGGAATCAAACCAGCGTAGTTCTGGGGAAAAATGCAAAATGATATGCATGATGCAAGAACATAGCTTATGATCATGCAATGAGGCTGCGCAATGAAATATTTGAATGCAAATGCAATGCAAAGAAAATGCCACATTTAAACAAACCGAAACAAGGTACAGCAATTCCAATCATGAAAAGAAGAAAGTAAATAGACACGCCTTGCATGGGAAACACGAGCCAAACCACTTTTCATGCAGAAAGGATGTAAGCAATTCATGCAAGCTTAACTATGCATCGCACAGGAAAGGTGAAGGGCGACGTAACCGTCGAGCGCACCCCAGGTCTCAATTGAGATCCTAATGCGTTGCGCACATGAAGGGAAAAAGGGTGGTGTGAACACTGGGCGCACTCAAATGTTTTTAACAAGTTTGCAATCCTAACGCGTCACACGCTAGAGGAGGAAGGGGTGGTGTGAACACCAGGCGCACCCGAATGTTTTTAACCGATCCTAATGCATTGCACGCTAGAGGAGGAAGGATGGTGTGAACATCGAGCGCATCCGAGTGTTTTTAACCGATTTGCAATCCTAACGCATTGCATGCGAGAGGAGGAAGGGTGGTGTGAACATCGGGCACACTCGAATGTTTTTAACTGATTTGCAATCCTAACGCGTCATACGTAAGAGGATGAAGGGTGGTGTGAACATTGGGCGCACCTGAATGTTTTTAACCGATTTGCAATCCTAATGCATCACACGCGAGAGGAGGAAGGGTAGTGTGAACACCGGGCGCACCCAAATGTTTCTAACCAATTTACAATCCTAACGCGTCACACATGACAGGAGGAAGGGGTGGCGATTGACTAAGAACAAACAAATCGCATAGTAGGAGTCAAAACAAGGATTCTACTCAAAGACGCGAGAAAACAAAACAATGCCAATGTGTTAGAACAATGGGCTCAATGCACCACGTTTCAATCTGGTTATAAAATGGATGTGATTCGAATATGGCACAAATGATTTTATCTGGAACTCCTCTGAATGAACCGTACATACAATATCATGCATTTTTCAAATGAACCGTATACACAATATCGTGCATTTCTTCAAATGAACCGTACATACAATATCGTGCATTTCTTCAAATGAACCGTACATACAATATCGTTTGCCTGTGTAAGAAAAAAACATAACAAGTGCGATACAATAAGTGTGCATGTTCCATGCAAGACAAACAACTGAGATACAATGGCATGTTCCATATGAGAAACAAAAATAGATTCTATACGTGAAACAAAAACAGAAACATATTCTATGCATGATTCATAACGGATGCTAGACGCGCATGCAGCATATATGTGAAATGCATATCTTATGCAACAACATGATGTACATGTTTGCAACAAAGTGAAATGCATATTATATGCAAAGCACAAAAGCATAATTTGACAAAAACAAATTCAATAGCAACTTCCGATTTACCTCTCGGAAGAGTTACAATATGTTTAAAGGATACACCTCGTTCATGTTGACAAGTGACAAACATCGCACACCTAAAACACAGTTTTGAGCTTCTGTAGAGACAATCCAAACCCAACAGTGAACCATCCCTACATTTCTTGGAAACCAAGGACACAAAATAGCATCAAGACTCCAGGGGAAGCCATAGAGCACTTGCCGGCCACAAAAGGAGGCCGCCGGCCACCTGCCGGCCTTTAATACCCTTTGTCGGCCACAAGAGAAGGCTGACGGCCAAGTGCCGGCCATTGGTGAGCCTTGCCGGTCAGGTGCCGGCCAACGATGGTAGATTCGGGCTTTTTGGTCTTTTAGCCTCAGGTCTTTAAGTATAAACAACTAGGGCTCATTTCCTTATAACCTCACGTCTGAAAATCTTCTCCCTCTCTCTTTAGACACTCCTTCTCTCTAGATTTGTGCTTTCTACGCGTTTTTCAACGTCCCACGCGAAGTTAATTCGCTAAACCCTCTTTGTTTCCTTCACTTTGAACCGATTGAAATTTGATTTAGGTGCTTTTTCTTGGAGTTTCACCATTTTAGGCTTGTTCCCCTCGAGTTTCTCTCGAGTTCTATGCACTTTTTCTGGCTTTAATTTTTTCTTTCATTTTCTCTCTTCTAGGGTTGACTTTTCCAAGTTTACCCTTTTTTCAGCATTTTTCTTCACTTTTTCACCTACTTCGCACCCTTTTCCAGATGACGGATGATGTACCACACGACAAGGCTCTTCCAGAGACTCCCCCGAAATTTTCACCAGTTCCTGAGGTAGTAGAGCCAACAGCTGACCTTGGGGCCGACCTTGAGGCAGAGTTCGAGCCTGAGGCCGAGCCAGAGCCACTACCGCTGAGGGTATGGCCATTCGATCTAGAGAGATACCACCGCCAGACACATATATTGCCTACTGTTGGAGGCATCAGACGCTTCACTGAGGGAGCCGGCTTCTCACCTGTTAGCCATTGTCGTTGAGGTATGAACACTGTTTTCATGCATTTTGCCTTTCTTTACTTCCATTTCTTACACTACCTTTATCTGAATACACTTCATGTACTGCCTTATTCGATTGTACTTTTATCACTGCCTGATCTGATTCATATGCTCTTTGCCAGGGCGAGTCTTGTGCCTTCTGGGGGTATGGAGCTACCACTGCACGAGACTGGTATGACGAGCTCCCCGCAGGAGTTCACAACATCATAAATAAGGCAGGCTTCAGCCTATTCTGTTCTGGCCTGACGTGGGTGATCGCAAGCCGTCCTCTCTTGGGAGCACTCATGGAGAGGTGGTGGGACACCACAAACTCCTTGCACTTTTCCACCATAGGGGAGATAACGATGACTCCCCTACGACTTCGCAATGATCACTGGCTTAGACGTTGGGGGTGATCCGATCCTTCTCGATACAAATATGGAGGAGGCAGATGTGGCCTAGTTTGAGCTGCTAGGAGCACATCCACTTATATATTGGACAGGCATGGTTAGATACACCTAGTTTGCCGAGCGATTTAGAGGGACCAAGCCTGAGACGATAGAAGAGATAGAGTAGTACACCAGGGGCTTCTTGATGTTCGTCTTTGGTACCACCTTGTTTTCAAACAAGTGGAACATCGTAGGCCTGCATTTGCTGAGTGCCCTAGTGACCCTTTCTCGGGTTCATTTTTATGATTAGGGCGGAGCCGGTCTCGTTACTTTATATGGCTACATGAGTTTGACCTCCCGTCTGAGAGGAGACTTGATCGAAGGCTACTGGCAAGCCTGGGAGGTACACATCTCAATTCCCTCTTAGCACTTTACATTTTCTGTTCAACACCTATGTTTTCTGCTTTGTACTTTCTGCATCTGCTCATACATTGTGCTTTCTGCTTTGCACTTTCTGCATATGTTCAATACTGTATTGATCACATATCACTGTATTTTCCTCACAGCTATGGGTGTATGCATACTTTTCGGCCCTTGCCCTAGAGCCTGTAGAGAAGCTTCCATTAGCAGTCCCCTACTCGCAGAGATATAACGGCAGGCTCTATCGTAGGACCCGTGAGCCCTTCACGTTTTTTCGCCAGTACTTCGACATAGTAGCTGCCCATGAGGTAACCCAAAGCACATTTATTTTCGCTTTAACACTGTTCTGATTCACAGTTAGCAACTGACAACAACTAATAATCTGTACAACTTCTATTTGCAGATCACGTGGCAGCCATGGGCCACGATACCAGCGGGGATTCGAGACCAGTTCACCAGAGCCTGGGCCACTTCCCGCTGCAACATTCTATCCGAGGGCCCAGTTTGCTGGGCCTGGTTCCTGGGCGAGCGCTTCGTGCGCCAGATTATGGGTCTGCCTGACCCGATCATCCCGATGGCTCCGCTAGAGTCCATGCGATCTGCAGATGGCCTATCCATTGGGGAAGTCATTCAGTTTATGGTGGGCTTGGATGTCGACTACTTCCGAGCAGAGGGTGACTATTCGGCCTTCATCAAGACACATCTGATGCCACCCCTGACCAGTGTAGACATCCCATTTTTGATCATCCCCAAGACTTGTACATCATCGCTCGTGCACTCGATGATTGTGACTTTTTGTGCTCGTTTTAGTGCCTGAAGTCCTCGGCAGAATGCCCTATCTTTGAGCCTTCAAGCCCTGTCCATTTTGTGCCTTTTTTTGGACCAAAACCTTAGTGTTTCAAGGCCAAAACCTTAGTCCTTCCAGCCTGCAACCCCTGGTGGCCAGCCGGCCACCAATTGAGGCTGCCGGCCATCACTGGTGGCTTGCCAGCCACATTAGTGGCCTGCCGGCCACCAATGATTTTTTTCAGATATTTTGTTGACAGTTGTTTCAGCTATTGGCACAATTGTCTTAATCTCCATACACGTGTATGGATGGATATTTCTCAGCCAAATGCTTGTTTATCTATATATATGGGGTCTCCTCCCCCATTTTTGAGGGCTAGAAATTTTGGAGCAAAAATCTCTCTCTCTCTCTCTCTCTCTCTCTCTCTCTTGTAAATTTGTACACACTTGTCTAGTTACACTGCACTTTTGCATACACTACCTTAACCAAAGTTGATCATCTTTGAGCTGAGGTTTCTTGAAGCCATCTTGGAGCTCTTAAAGGCGGTTTTAGCTTGAGTTAGGGCCTAAAATTGTTCTTTGCTTCAAGAGGTATACCACTTGTCTTTTAAGCTTGCTTAGTATACTTGTTTTCCAATCTTTTCAAACTGTTGTTGGGCTGTTTTTGAGTTGTAAAAACCTCTGTTTTTGTGGGCTGAAATTGGTATTTTAGGCCATTTAAGGTTAGGGGGGGTGTCTTACCCTTCTTTATTCCTTGCTTTTAAGGCTTTTTCACATTTGTTTCCCACTTTCAAACTATCTTTCTTGGGCTTTTGAACACTGAATTTTAGAGTATTTTCAGTGGGAAAAATCATGTTTTGAAGTCCAAAATTGAAGGGGTTAGCCTCCCTTTCTTGTGTCTTGTTTGCTAGCTTAGTTAGCTCCATGTGTTAGCTTTATTTTCTAGCCTTTTCGCAGCTTAATTCCAGCATGTTTTAGGCTTTATTTTAGACTGTTTTGTCTCTATTTTTGGTTGTTTATTACATTTGAGTCTTGTTTTGCATGCCTCTAGTGTAATAGTCCTCACAAGCTTGGTGTTTTAGGCCTTTAGACACCACTTGTTTGAGTTGATTGCATGTTTTAGTGCTTTTCTCACTTCATTTTAGCACTTATAATCTCTATAATCTCCCTCATTTTTTCACTCTTTATTTGCTTTGAGGGTTGTTTCAACCTTAGGATAGTTTAAGCTTGAGATTGAAGTTCATTGCTTAATGGTTTAATCCTCTTTTGGGGGTTCATTACCAACGACATGATATCTCTCTCTTGCCTTAAACTACCCCTTGTTTGACACTTCCTTCCCTTTAGAGGACTTCTCACTAATGGATTTAATTGGTTAAAGAATGGAAAGGTAATTAAAATGGATAAACAAGTGAAAACTAAAAGTGTGAAAGATAAATTGGCTTTATTTTTGATGTGTTCAATCGGACGTTAATTGAACACAAGGAAAATTGGGACATTTCATACTCAAAGTGATGAAATGTGCCAAGTTTCCAAGGCCTCCATTGCCCTTGATCATGCATGATAGGGTGATTGATGGTCTTTTTGGTCTTGTTTGTGCATTTATTAACTTGTACACCTTGGTTCTTTGGCCATCATGCAATGAAATTGCTTGATTGATGGTTTTGGAACCAAGTGTATCACTCCTTTGAGATGTTTGGATGATAAGGAGTAATACACAATACATACAACCTATGAGAATGTTCTCTTTTTGCCTTGTTTACTCTCTGTTGCAGTAAGAAAAGGTGGATCATCAGTGGCCGACAGGCCATCAATGTTGGACAACAACCCCTCAATGGTGGCCGGCCGGCCACCACTTCTGGCCTGCAGGCCACCAGTGAATTTTGGGCAGTAGGCTTATGAAACATGACAGAGTTGATCTGGAGAAGGAAACAATGCAAGGGTTGTGCAAATAGAGGCTTTTGAGGGCAGAAAGCGGATACTCTTCGGGTGGAAACCGAGCATGCATGGGCCTCCCTCGCTTCCCGGGACTAGTTGGCTAGTTAATGAGTTTAATTAAAATTTAATTGGGCATTTGTTGTAAATTCATTAGTTGTAGCTAATTAGTTTCTGTTGTAATATTTAATTAGCTTAGTTTAATTAAATTCCTAATTAATTAGCTTAGATAGTTAGTTAATTTCATTGAAGTTTTGTAATAATTAGCTTAAGTAGTTTAGCTTAATTAGCTAGTTAGCTTATTCATTTGAACTCTCCTTCATGAGAGCGTAATGTAATAATGTGTATGTCTTCCAACCCCACGTCTTTCTCCCTTTTATTTACCCGCTTTTGATGGTTAGATTAGGGACATGTTTCAATTAGCATACTTTATGCTTGCATACATTCATCTTGTCATGCATGCGTGAAGGCTCAGCGCATCATTCTAACTGCATTGTCATTTCAATACTTGTTTGAATACGTGCTTAGACCGCATGTTATCAAATTGAATCACATGTCATATTAGTAGCCGAGCCTATTAATTGCATATTGCATGCGTTGCATTAGTCATAATTGGATAGTTAGGGAACATGCATATTTTTCTAACTCATATCTTCTTAGCTTGGAGTACTAGGTGAGTTTTTGATGCTTTAGCATACTTGCATGTGTGTGAATGTTGCCATGTCTAGCATGCTTGCCATGAGAATAAAAGCTTACTTGGTGAACTGCTTGAATGCCTGTAGATGAAGGCTTATTGTTTGAATTAGAACAATTCAACGAATGTACGTTTTAAGCCTACTATGTCTAGTGGCAAATTCACAAACCTTAAGCCCACTTGAAGTGGCAAATTCAAACCCCTTTTCGCAAAACAAACATGAAATTGAATTGTTTCAATTCGGGCAAACTAGTTTATACTTGTATGCGCGCATCACATAGTAATGCTAGCCTAATAACTGGAACAAGGGCATATAATGTTGATAAAAGTCATATCATGATTAGTAGAGGCCGATCTTTGATCGGGTGAGCGGGGGTGCTCAATTCATGGCCTTCCCCTCCCGTACCTAAGTTCTCAAACTTTTGGCATATTTGATCCAAATATCAATTTTCCAAAAGATTTGCCGGATTTGGACTCTTTGGTGTTTATCAATTTCACATTGCACTTGTGAGATTAGATTCAGAACTGCGGGAGTCTGAACTGTAGGGCTTTCTTTCAAACTTC
The DNA here is from genome assembly GCA_030407325.1 of Camellia japonica. Lineage (NCBI taxonomy): Eukaryota > Viridiplantae > Streptophyta > Magnoliopsida > Ericales > Theaceae > Camellia > Camellia japonica. Next base: position 140,573,163 of record JAPPVO010000017.1, on the reverse strand, counting down.
CGAAAGGGGGGGCGCGAAAAAGCCGAGCTACAGTTTCTGGCAACTCTGCTGGGGATTTAGAGAACTTGACTCGAATTCATGATATGACCTTTTATCTACACTTATGTGTTTCTTTGCATTTGCATTTGCATTGGTGTGCCTAAGTCACTGTGTTTGCCATTTGTTATTCCTGAACAGTTTACCGAAGGCTTGCTTAGAAAAGCTTGCCAAAAGGCTAACCGGTTGCGGGTTCTGCCATGATGGGAACACAACCCTTGGATCTGGACTACCGCTGTACAATTTGATCCTCCTTTCACTTCTCGGTGTTAGGTGTGAGAGGTATATTAGGTAGTCTTGTTGAGGTACCCCTTTTGACCATTTGGCTTAGTTGCATATCGAAAGCCATAGAGACTGTTCCAACCTAGGACAGGTTGCTCACCCGAATACAAGATTATGTGAAACTACTTTGCTTGAGTAGCGAACCCTAGTTCCTGATAAAACTAGGACAGGGTAACCTGACCCCATCATACGGGTGTTTTGGCTCTCACTTAACTGGTATGTGCTTTTAGAGTGAAACTCTACAGGAATGTGCGTATCAGTTGCAAGTTTGGGTATCAGATTTGAGGGCAGAAATCAGTGTTGAGTGCAGTTCTATAGCTTATGATTACAACTGTGTCTTGTTCACATCTGAGCTAAGGTGCTGTGCGATTTCTGATTTTTGCTTTCTTTTTGCTTTATTTCTTTTTGCAAGATAGTTTCTCACAATTGCTTCGGACAGTTCTATTACCCCCCAAGCACTCTGGACCCATGTAAGGAGACTTTATAGATCCGGGGATCTTGTTAGGGGATAGCCTGTGTTTGCTTTGCTCCCACCGGTTATGAGACGGAGGAGGGTTATGCATAATTCACCAGTGTAACAATCACCTGCATTCAGTCAAGACCAATACATCCAGTACATCCACGCCAGCTAGAGATCACTCACTTGTTCAAATGACTCAGTACCCTGCAGCTAGTATGGAAGACTTGATTTGTCATCTCTAACAGACAGTGGAAACCATGTAGCAAGATGCTGCCCGCCAAGCTAAAGTTATAGCCCATCAAGTTGAAGTGATAAATAAGCTGCAGCAATAACAACCACAGCAAGCAGCGGCTTTTGCTTCCTATACACCTCCAGTGGGTATTCCAGCACCTAGAATCACTGCTAATGTTCAGACTGAGAATTTGGATAACCCGGTAGACCCCATCCCACCGCAAGCCTCCAAGGCACCAGTGTATCAAACTGAGGCGCCATTTGAGTTCGAGGTTGACCCCACTATACTGAAGGTCAACAAGTTGGAGAAGCTTTTCAAGTGGGCACAGGGTGTGAACTCAATCCCTGACATCGAAGATGGATATACTGACTCTGTAGTAACTCTGCTAGACAGATTCAAAATGCCACACATAGACCGGTTTGATGGCTCTGGGGATCCCATGGTCCATCTACGGTTATTCTCAGACATCCTGCAGCCAATGGGCCTCACCAGACTTCAAAAGTTGTCACTTTTCGGCCGAACCTTGTTAGGGATAGTGGCTATCTGGTATGCAAAGCTAGAAGACTCTGTGAAACGAAGCTGGGAAGAAATGACTGAGGCCTTCATCGCACAGTACTTCTACAATACCCAGATTGAGGTCACAACCCCTGATCTTGAAGCGACCCGTCAGGAGCCAAAGGAGGGCTTCTTGAACTTTGTAACAGGATGGAGGGCCAAGGCCTCGACGATGACTATCAGGCCATCCAAGAAGGATCAAATCAGAATGGTGGTCCGCAATCTACAAGGGAGATTATTGTAGAAGATGATAGTCTTACCATTGTTTACATTCGCTGAGCTCCATGAGATAGGGGTTCAGATTGAAGATGCAATGAAACAGGGGTTGATAGCCAATGAAAAAGAGCAGACCAAGAGGCCTTTTACACATAGTTCTAATGCAACCACGAGTGGTAGCATATCTGCGCGGCCATCTGATGTGAATGTAGTCACCACTATAGCCAAGACTGCCAACCCATTTGCCAATACAAATCCACAAACCTCAAACAACCAGGGTCGATCTTAGAGGGTCTTCACCCCGCTCTATATGCCTTTATCCCAAGCTCTGAGGGTGCTGATAAAAAAAGGACACCTTAAGTCGTTAGAACAATGCCCATTACCCGATCCTCTCCCACCAAAACACAACCCGGCCAAATACTGTGCTTTTCACCAGCAGCACGGTCACGACACAAACCAATGTTATAGGCTGTGTCATGAGATTCAAGATCTCATTGACAATAAGGTGATAGCACCACCCCAAAAGCCAAATATAACCACTAACCCTCCTCCAGCTCACAACCAAGTTCCCCCACCCCGAAACCTAAATCTAATACATACATTGGCCATCCCGTATGGCCCCAACGTATACATTACCTCCCTCCACCTACCTAAGTCGGCTGTGTTCGTTCTAAAAAGCACGGACTTGTGCATGATGGACACATCCATACTTTAACCTGAACCCGTGGTGGTGACAGTGGCAGAATGAGGGAGGTTAGCCTTGGAGGAGAGTATCAGCCCATTGCTTGAGAGCTCTGCGGATTTATCTGAGGGGGTGTATGACTCGTGCTGTTACATTGTGCCAGTACATCAAGCCAAACCCGAAGTGGTATTGCCAAAGGCAGTGGAGGTTAATGTGGTTTAAGAGGATGGTCCAAGCCAAGGTCTGGACGATCTAGCGGAGCTGGAAGAAGACTTAGACAATTTGTAGTTCTATGATGAACAAGATAAAGGGGACGTGCAGATTGATTGGTTTGATTTGAATGGGTCGACAAACAACTCCGGGTGGCTTAGTGATAAACCCGACCGAGAGGAAGAAATTCAACCAAAACCTGAAGAAAAAGGAGCAAGAGTAACTGCAATGGCCGAAATGGCCGAGGATAAGGGGAAATTGCCGGAGAGCACTGGTATTAAGAATTTGGCTCAAGAACTGGGCGTCGTGAGTACCTCTGTATAGCTCAACTTTTTTGCGCCCCCTTTCGGAGCTCGGAAATAAGCCCTACAGTTCAGACTCCCGTGGTTTTGAATCTAGTCTCACAAATGCAATGTGAAACTGATAAACACCAAAGAGTCCAAATCCGACAAATCGTTTGGAAAATTGATTTTGAATCAAAAATGCTAAAATTGGATTGCTTTGCCAGATACAGAGTCGCCACCTAAATATTTTATTTTGGAAAAATTTAGGAAACCCATGACTCGTGCCAAAGGCCATGTGTCCGTCATCACCAAAGTTGCCTCGACTCGAGACCTTAGGTACGAGAGGGGAAGTTCATGAATTGAGCATCGTCGCTCGCCCGATCAAAATCAGCCTCTACTAATCATAATATGATTTTTTATCAACATTATGTGTTCTAATTCCGGTTTATTAAACTAGCATTTACTAGGTGATGCGTATAAGCAAGTATAGACTAGTTTGCTCAATTTAGAATAATTCAACTCATGTTTGTTTGTGAAAATAGTTTGAATTTGCCACCTCAAGTAAGCTTAAAGTTGGCGATTTGCCACCAAACATAGTGGGCTTAAAACTGATTTGCCACTAGACATAGTAGGCTTAAAACGCACATTATTGAATCGTTCTAATTCAAATAACAAGCCTTCATCCACAGGCATTCAAACAGTTTAGCAAGTAAGCATTTAGCCTTATGGCAAGCATGCTAGACATAACAACATTTACACTCATGCAAGTATGCTAAAGCATTAAAAACTCACCTAGTACTCCAAGCTAAGAAAATATGAGTTAGAAAAATATGTATATTCCTAACTATACAAGATACCTAATGCAGCACATGCAATATGCAATTAATAGGCTTGGCTACAAATATGGCATATAGATCGATTTGATAACATGCGGTTAACACGTATTCAAATAAGGTATTGAAATGACAATGCAGTTTGAATGATGCGTCGAGCCTCGGTGCATGCAGGACAAGATGAATGTATGCAAGCATAAGGTATGCTAATTGAAACGTGTCCCTAATCTAACCAACAAAAGCGATTAAGTAAAAGGGAGAAAGACGTGGGGTTGGAATACATACACATTATTACATTTTGCTCTCATGAAGGAGAGTCTGAATGAATAAAGCTAAGCTAACTAGCAACTAGGCTAATTAAGCTAATCTAAGCTAATTAAGCTAATTATTACAACACAAATGAAATAAATAGCTAAACTAATTAACTAATTATTACAACACTTGAATGAATCAACTAGTAAGGTAACTAATTAATTTACAATGCAATTGTAAACAACCTAAGCAATTAAGATAGTTAACTACGCTGCCACTACTCCGCCTCGGCAAGTAAAAGATGCACATGCTCAGTTTTCGCCCGAAAAAGACCTCCGTTTTGCTCTCGAAAGCCTCTGTTTGCAGAGTTAAACATTTCCAGAACCTTTCTGCTCCACCTTACCAAAATTCTGCTGAGGTTTACATCAGTGGCCAGCTGGCCACTGGTAGATACTGCCGGCTATCTACCGGCCATCTATGGTGCACTGCCGACCATGGATGGTGGTCTATCGGCCACTGATGCACTGGATCATCATGCTGCAACAGAGTACAAACAAAGCAAAAAGAGGGTATTTCCAAGGATTGTCTGCATAATTCACCCCTTCTTTTCATGAACAAATCCAAGGAGTTGTGAACTTAAGTCACAAACCACCAACTCAAACAATTTCATTGCATGATGGCTTGTGATTCAAGAGGTGTAAATTCAATAAATGCAAAATGAGACACAAACCTCCTCCATTTCATGAAAGATCAAGGGAAGAAGTTGACCTTGGAGACTTGGATCATTTCATCACTAATAAGTATGAAATGGCCTAAGCTTCCTTGTGTTCAATTAACGTCCGATTGAACACACTAAGTTATTACCTTGCATACTTTTAGTCCTAAGTTTTAATTACTCATTTTAACTTTACTAACCATCCTTTAATTCAATTAAGTCCAAAAGGTGAGTTAGAGTCCTCTAATAGAGTGAATTACCAAACCAAGAGTTAACTTAAGACATGAAGGAGATGTCATGCCGTTGATAATGAACCCCTAAAAGGGATTAAACCATTAAGCATGACAACCTCAATCTCATGCTTAAAAGAACAAGAGGCTTGAAACAACTCTCAAAACAAAACAAAAGCTAAGAAAAGAGAGAGGTTGCAAAGATTATTAGTGCTGGAAATAAGTGATAAAAGCATAAAACAAATGCTATCAACTCAAATAAGTGATGTCTAAGACCTAAAACACCAAGCTTATGAGGACAATTACACTACAAGCATGCAAAACAAGACTCAAATACACCAAAATAGCCCAAAACAAAGCTAAAGCAGTTTAAAACAGAGGCAAAAACATGCTGGAATATAGCTACAAAAAGCTAGAAAATCATGCTAACACATAGAACATGCTAGGCTAGTAAACAAAATACAAGGAGAGCAGGCTACCCCCTTCATTTTTGGACTTCAAAACATGTTTTTAGCCACTGAAATAACTCTGAAAAATAGTGTTTAAAAGCTTAGAAAAATATAGTAAAAGTGTGGGAAACACAAGGGCAAAGGCCTCCAAAACAAGGTACAAAGAAGGGTGAACCACCTCTTAACCTTTGTTGGCCTTAAATCACAAGTTTCAGCCCAAAAATACAAAGTTTATATAGTCCAAAAACAGTACAAAAATGTGCTGGAATGAAGACAAAAGTAGCTAAAATAATAAGCTAAGACATGGCAATTTAAGCTAGTAAACAAACTAACGGAGGGGTGGCTAACCCCTCCATTTTTGGGACTTCAAAACCACTTTTTTTAGCCTCTAAAAACCTCTGAAAATCAGTGGTAAAAAGCTCAAAAAAAAGTTGATGAAGAGATGGGAAACACAAGTGGAAAGGCTTAGAGAACAAGGTTCAAAGAAGGGTGATTAACCCCTCTACCTTTAATAGCCTTAAACCACAAGCTTCAGCCCATAAAAATAGGTTTTAAAGAGAATAGCAAGAAAAGATAGAAAAGAAAGGGTGTAAAGATGGTATAAAGGCAAGAGAAGGTATACCTCTTGGAGAGGAATGAACCCTTAAGTCATAAGCCACCAATTTCACACTCTCAAGTGTTTCAAGAGCTCAAATTCAAGCTCAAATCATCTCAGCAAGAAGTTCTTTAGGTTTGGTTTAGAGTGTTTGGGCAAAGGCTATGCAAGTTGCAAGATAGACAGAGAATTATAGAGAGAGAGAATTGTAGAGAGAGATGATATTTTCCAAAATATTTCTTCACTCCTAATTTTTTCTAACCTTGAAATATGAGAGGGAGGTCCTCTATATATAGAAATATATGAGCTTATGTCGAAAATATCTAAAAAGGGATAGCTGGAACTTTGTGGAAAAAGCTGGAGAAAATATCTGGTTTTTACACTGATGGCCGGCAAGCTTGCAGTGGTGGCCGACCGACCATCACTAATGGCCGGCAAGCAAAAAATGGTGGTTTGCGGGCCACAAATGGTGGCTGTCGACCACTTGCCGGCCATCAGTGATGGCCTGACTTCAAATGGGCATATCTTCCTCATCCGGACTCGGTTTTAAGTCATTCTTGAGTTTATATCGAAGCCCCGGAAGTACACTTTCCAATAGTGGTGGCCTCACAACTAAAGTCCAAGTGTATAAAAGGATAGGCCTGATTTAGTGAGGGCTGCTCGACTCTCTCTTAACGTTTCATGCCCAATTTCTTCCCTAACTAGGTTTCTTCCCTCCACTTTTATTTTCTTCAACTCCAAACCTCTAAATAAGATGTTTAAAATATTTTTCAAAGAGTTCACCTCTCTTTCATTTATTTCCACTTTGTCTTTACTCGGTTTACCGAAAAGTGCAATTTTTAACAAAATGCGAGCTTCGAAACATCGTAGAAACATTTTCAAAAATATTTTGAAAGAGAGAGTTTTAAGGTCTAAAATAATTTTGGTCAGATAGTTTTGGTCCAAAATGGGGTGTAAGGTTGGGATTTAGAGCTCTCCTTGCTAAAGAAATCGAACATTTGCATAGCACAACTTTCATCATCGAGTGATCAATCAGTGGTACCCAAGTCTTAAGGGCAGTAAAAAATGGGGTGTCTACACGCCGATACTGAACAGGAAGCTGTGTTGAAGCAGTTTGTTCAAGAAAGGGATTAAGACAAACAGAAAGCTAGAATAGTTCAACACCTTGCGGGGGATACTTCTGATAAAGGAATGATCAAAATGAAACGTGTGTGGTGGGAAGACGATGATCTGCTTTTGGCCCACACCGACGAGGATTAGGGTGAAGACCTGCCAGACAACACCTGGTACTCCGAAGAGGTTGATCACATGACGAGGAGTGGGCGGTATTTCAAACCCCCACATTTGGATCAAGCTGAAGCCTCCGGGAAAGATAAAGAGGTAAAGAAGCAGAGGGAAAAGCAGTTAGAAGAAGAAGCAGTGCTGAAATAGCTGAAGAAGATTCAAGCCGATATTTCAATATGGGGTCTGCTTATGGCTTCTAGGGTACATCGACAGGCTGTGTTATCAACAATGGACAGAGGCAAATTATCCATTAACACCACTCCTGAATAACTTGTTGGATTAGTCTTCCCGGGAGGCGTTGCGCCAACTTTAACCTTCTCAGACAAAGAACTACAGCCGGAAGGCTCAGCACATAACAAACCTCTGTACATATCAGTTGAGCGTAGAGAAAAATAGGTGCCAGTGGTATTGGTCGATACTGGGTCAGCAATCAACGTCTACCCATCTCATACAGCATATGCCATTAGCCTGAAACCAGTAGATTTTGTGCCTATAACCCAGGTGTAGACACCCCATTTTTGACCGTCCTCAAGACTTGGACGTTGTAGACACCCCATTTTTGACCGTCCTCAAGACTTGGACGTTGTAGACACCCCATTTTTGACCGTCCTCATGACTTGGACGTCACCGCTTGGACACCCGGTGATTATCCATGATTGTGTTCGTCTCGAGTTCCCGGAGGCCTCGGCAGCGCGCCTCGTCTCAAGACCTCTTGACTCGACTGCTCCGTGTTCGGTTTTGGCACCAAACACTTGTGTTTTTGCCTCCAATGGTAGGGAGAGGCTTGTTAACCATCCCTAAAGCCCACCGGCTGCCCCAGAACTCCACCGGCACTCCCTCTTATCCATCGGCACTGTTTTCTCAAAAACTTTGGCCGGTCGGCACTTTATGTTGCCGATCGGCACTTTTTTGTGCCGGTGACTGTTTTGGCCGGCCGGTGTGCACCCTTTGAACCCCTGGGATATGGTGCATGCTAGCTATGCCAGCTGGAATGCACCATCACATTCCCCCGTGCACAGGTGTGGCCATTTGCACCCTTTGCACCCTTTGCACTCTCTAAGCTTCTAGAAGCTTGCACCTTTGGCCAAGCTTCTTGGAGAAGCTTGGCCAGCTGTCTTGGCTTCTCCAAGAAGCCTTGCACCCCCTTGGATCCCTTGAACCCTTTGACTCTTTTGTTTTGCTTAGCCACTAAGTCTTCTTGGCCTATATAAGCAACCCTTCTGTCCCTTTGCTAAAGGTTAGCCATTTTAGGTCAAAAACCAGAGTTTATATCTATATATCTGTGTGATACACACTCTCTCTCTATATATTTTCCCTCTCTCTCCTCTTGTGTGTGTGTTTTTGGGCCTAAAAGTGTAGTTTTACCTCATTTTTGCACCTTTACACACACTATTACACCTAGCTCCGAGATTGAGGGACTTGGAAGGCTGTTTGTGGTGTTTTTGGACTGGTTTTGATGATTAGAGGAGGGCTGCTCCACCTGTTCTTCAAAGGATCTTCAAGGGTGAGCTTGTTACTTTAGTTTCCCCATTCTTGCACTAGCTTTCTACCCCTCTTGCTTTGTGTTTTTTGGATTTGTGTTTAACATAAAAAGACTTGTTTTTCCTTGCTTAAGAACATTCATCAAGGTTGTTTTGTGGTTTGGGTAGAGTCTCACCCTCTTAGGCCTTGTTTTGGCCATTTTGGAGCCTTTTCTTGAGACCTTGTTTACTAGGTGTGTTTGGTCTTCTCACCACTGAAAACTAGTGGGTTTTCAGTGGTGAGGAAGGTATTTTCAAGTATCATATAGGGGAGGGACACCCCTCTCCCCTTTGTCTCTTGCTTGCCTTTGTTTTTGGGCTCAAATAATAGCATGAGTGCATGCTTGCATTTAGCTTCATTTCAGAACTTTCTTGGGTGTTTTAGGTCATGTTTGATCTCTGTCTAAGGTCGGATTTGTGGTCTCTAGCATGCCTCTCATACTTGCTTTGAAATGCTCTCTTATGCCTAAAAGCATGCCATGCATCTAGGCCGTGTTCTTTGCATGTTTTAGCTTGGTTCCATGAGGGTATTAGCATTATATTACCATGTATAAGGGCTGTGAGCCATTGATTTTGCCATGTATAGTGTGCTTGACATGGTCGTTTTGTATTTTAGGCTTGTAAGCCTCATGCATTTTGGCCCCTAGTATGTTCTACATTGATCACCCTCATGATTTGGCATCATTTGTGACCTCATTTCAGTCCATAAATCATGTTTGTATGTATGCATATGTAGCCTATTTCATGCTTTAAGGGTGTGCTCTTGTATGTCTAGGAATTGGCATTGTGTATGCTTGCATACTTGGTGCATTTTGGGGCTGCCATGTGAGGGGATTTGGTGTCATTTTGCATGCTAATGCTCTGTTTTTGGTGGCCTAATTCATGTCATGAGTGGCCTCGGTAATGATGGAAAGATACTCTCTTTAATGCCTTAAGTTTAGGCTCATTAATTTGCATAATTTGTGTAGCATTTTGGTCACCATTTTGGCATGTTTTGCCACTGTTTTGGGGAGGCTTGAGGGCTGCCCCATTGTGGCTAAGTCCCTCATTGCATGTTTGTTATATGCTTGTTGCATGTTTGCCCCATTAGATGTTATAGCATGGTGGTCTTGTGCTTGATTGGTCCATATTGGCATGATGATAGCATCTAGTACACTCTAGCATTTTGCATGACTAATGTGTTAGTGGTGTGATACTTAGTGTGCTAGCATCCTAATTTCCATAATGCATGTTTGCATGTTTGCATGTTTACATGAGTTGCATTTCATTACTCGGTTTAGGGTGTCAAACCAAGTGTGGGAAATGAGGGTGTTTGTACTCCAAGTGACGAAACACACCTCAATTCCCATGTCACTAAGGCCCTTGATATTGGCATGATAGGGACTTAGTTATCATTGTTGTGTTGCATGCATTTTTACATCAAAGTGCAACCTTGGTTCTTTAGGCTATCATGCACCAAGGTGCACAATTGATGGCCCTAGAACCAAGAGCCATGCTTCCTTGAGTTCCATTCATGATAGGAAGCATTGGCCATGCATAAATATGCCCAAAAATCCAATACCATGCACTGCTGCCTGCTGTTGCTGTCAAACTGTCCCCTGCAGGAATTTATAGCCGACCGGCAGCAAAGAGTGCCGACCGGCACTGCTTTTCTGGCCGATAGCTTATTTTGCAGCCGGTGGTCACCACAAGCAGCCGGTGGAAATTTCCTTCAGCCGGTGGCATTTAGCAGCATGCAAGGAAGGTGTTCTGGGACTTTGGTAATTTTTGGAGAGGCAGGGCAGTAGAAACAGAGGGTAGCAGTGGTGCGGTGTGGAGCTTTCCGGCAAGTTGGATCGAGCATGCATCATTCGCGCGTCCCGAGGCAGGGCTGAGGCCCCATTTCTTTTATTTATTTGATTTAATTTTAATAATTAGAATTTTGTAATAATTTATTCATTTATTCTTTTGGACTGTATTATTATTCGGTCCCTCCGAGTGAGGGCGTGCTTGTAATAAGTGTGTGTGAGTGGGTGTATGTCTTCCAATCCCCATTTCTTTCTTCCCTTTTATTTACCTGCTTACGATGGTAGATTAGGGCATATTTGAAATTAGCATACCTTATGCAATGCATGCGTGCATCCATGCATTTGTTAACATGCACCGGACTCGGCACATCATACAAACTGCATCGTACTTTCAATTCCAAATTGAATACGCGATAGTTGTAGCATTTCACATGCCATGTCTAGGATAGCCGAGCCTGCCTAGATTACAACTTTGCATGTGTTGCATTAGACATTTCAGTATGCTTAGGTCCATGCATGGATTTCTGATAAGCTTCTGTTTTGGCTCGGAGTACGATGTAAGTATTTTACGCTTTAGCATATCGCATGCGTGTGAATGTTGCCATGACAGTATGCTTACCATGCGGCTAAGTGCTTATGTGAGATAAACTGTTTGACTGCCTGTGGGTGGAGGTCGGATTGTCTGAGTTGGAATGACTCGTTGAAATCCGTATTTTAGCCTACTTACGAGTAGCAAAACCCAACACGTTTTTCAAGACAAACGGATATGCAATGTTTACTTCCGAATTAGGCAATCTAGTCTATACTTGTTTGCTGTGCGCATAACATAGTAATTCTAGGCTAATAACCGGAATAAGAACACGTAACGTTTTCAAAATTGGATATCACGGTTAGTAGAGGCCGGTTTTCGGACCGGGCGAAAGGGGGTGCTCATAGCTGACCTTCCCCGATCGTACCCAAGCTCCCGAGCCAAGACATTTGGTGATGACGGACACGTGGCCTTCGGCACCGAGTCAGGGTTTCCTAAATTTCCCATTTTAAAAATATTTAGGTGGCGACTCTGTATCTGGCAAAGCAGTCCATGTTTGGCACTTCTTTTCAAAATCTATTTTTCTTAAAACGATTTGCCAGAGTTGGGCTCTTTGGTTCAGATTAAGAACCGTGACAATTTGAGTCCGAACTGTAGTGAACCCAATATGAACGGAACGGGACCTTAACCCTCCCGGGGTGTTCGGGGATGTCTACAGACGTCACCGCTTGAACACTCGGTGATCATCCATGTTCGTGTTCGTTCGGAGTTCCCGGAGTCCTCGGCTACGCGCCTTGCCTCAGGACCTCCGAACTCGACTGTTTTGTGTCTGGTTTTGCACCAAACACTTGTGCTTTGCCTTGGAGGGGCAGGGAATGCCTTTTGAGGCATCCCCACACACCACCGGCAGTGGCTAGAGGCCACCGGCTGTTTGGTGTTGCCATCGGCACTATATTGTGCCGGTCGGCACTCTTTTGTGCCGGTCGGCACTCTTTATGGCAAAATGACCATTTTGCCCTGCCGATCACTTTACAGCTGTTTTTGGAGATATTTTCAGACAGCTTTGTAGCATTTGTTTCCCCTCCATACACGTGTATGGAGGGATGAGCCCTTTGGTAGCTTAGCTTGTAAGCTTTGATTCCTATAAGAGAAGACTCTCTTCTCTTGGCTCAAGGGTTGAAGAAGTTAGACATTTTAGAGAGAAAATACAAAGAAGAAGGTTTGGTCCTAGGTTAGAAATCCTATATCTATCCTATCTCTCTTTTTCTTGCTCATTTGGTACACTAGGTGCTTTAGTTCATACTATTGCACACAAGCACCTAGTGTTTCACCTTCCTCTTGGAGTTGAGGTTCTAAGAACTTGTTCTTGGTGTTCTTGACTGGTTTGGAGCTCAAGGAGGCAACAAAACCACCATTGTTGAAGAAAGGCTTCAAGGGTAAGAAACTAGCTCTTTTTACCCCATTTTTGCACTCCATTTTTACATAGCTTAGAATTGTTTTTGTGCTTGGTGATCAACACATAAAAGTTCTGTTTTTTAGCCCTCTTGTTAGTTTATTAAGAGTACTTTGTGCTTTGGGGAAGTTTGGCCCCTCTTAGGCCTTGAAAGGCCTCATTTTGGTGCTATTTTGTTGAGCTCCGGGATTTTGGTGCTTGGGTCTCTTCACCACTGAAATCTTGAGGGATTTTAGTGGTGTAGATGATGCCTTAAAGTCCTAAGAAGGAGAGGGCCACCCTCTCTCCTTGATGTCCTTGAAAAGGGCAAGTTTTGGTCTCTTAAGGGAGCATAGTTTTGAATGTTTGAAGAGCATGTCTTGGCTGCATTTTATGTTTATTATGCCCTAATATGACATTGATAAGTGTTAGTTTTAGCACTCCTTGCATGTTTTGCATAGTTGCTTTGTAATGCCTCTTTGGTCCCTTAACATGCCTAGGTTGCTAGCCTTTGTTTCTAGCATGTTTTAGGCTTAGATTCATGAAGCTTGTATGCTTATTTTGCCATGTATGAGGTCTGTCCATACTTGTCTTGGTCGACCATAGCTTCCATTACATGGCTCCCTTGTATTTGGCTTGTTGGCCTTAAGAGTACAAGTGTGTAGCATGCCTTTGTTTGCATCTTTTTAATGGTTTGGAACCATCTAGCATGTCATTTCAGTCCCTCTGGCGTGCTTGCATGCTTACCTTAGTGGCCTCTTTAATGCTTTAAAAACATGAGTTGTATGCTCCATGTTTTGGTCATTTTGCATGCCTCCATGATTGAGCCTCTTAGGTGCCATCTAGGTGCGCCTCTAGCCTTGTTTAGGTCTGCCTTTGACCTGTTTTGAGTCCCCTTTGCCTTGTGAGGCTTGGTGGGTTTGGCCTTGGCTTAAGCCTCCATGGCTCGCCTCAAGTACTTAGGCTGTTTGCATGCTTTGTTTGGTCTATCTTAAGTTGGTTTGGCACCATGTTTAGCATGATTTTCAGAGTTTACAATGCATGCTCATTGCCTATGTTTGGTCTCCTAAGTGTGCTTGAGAGTTGCCATGTTTGTGGTGCCTAAGTGTTGGCCATAATTGCATGCATGTGTGTGTGTATTTTAGCCTTCATTTTTGGGCACTTTAGCACTGATTTTGGGCCTATTAGGGGCTGCCCAATTCATGATTAGGTCCCCCTTTTACTTGGTTTTGCATGCTTGCCTTGTATGCTTGCTTGTTATGTTTGCATAAGTGCCTTGCACTGTCCATATTGCATATAGATAACATGCTCAGGGTTGCATTGCATTGGCATGCATGCTAAGCCTCTTGAAGTGAAGTTTGATGGAGGTTTGGCACCCTTATTTGATTCTATGGATTGCATGCATTTGAAATCAAAGTTGCATTCTTGGTTCTTTGGGCCATCATGCATGGAAATGCGTGATTGGTGGTCCGAGAATCGAGGCACATGCCCCTTTGAGTCACAAATATGATAAGGAGTGTGTTTAGTGCATACATGCTTTGAATTGCATTGCCATGCCAGTATTTGCCCTCTGCTGCTGTGAGTTGCAGGTTCTGCAGGCATTCAGTGCCGGCCGGCAGTTTTTAGTGCCGACCGGCAGTCAATTTGCAGCCGATGGATCAATTTAGTGTCGATGAGCTCAATACACTGCCGGTGGGAGTTTTGTGCAGCCGGTAGTGATCTCCAGTACCTAAGAAAGTATTCCTAAGATTGTGGCAGTCTTCTGAGATACAAGTCAGGAAAAACAGAGGCAAGCTAGGCATGGCAGTGCAATTCCGAGCAAATCCCGAACACGCGCCACATCCGGCCCTCTCCCCGAGGGGCTTACTGCTTTAATTAAATTAATTAATCTGCTTAATTAATTTAATGGGTTTGTAATATTTAATTAGCTTGCGTAGTTAATTATCTGTACTATTCTTTTGGTCCTCCGCGTGAGGGCAAATTTGTAATAAGTGTGGGTGAGTGTGTGTATGTCTTCCAACCCCCATTTCTTTCTTCCCTTTATTTACCTGCTTATGATGGTAGATTAGGGCATATTTAAAATTAGCATACCTTCTATGCAATGCATGCGTGCATCCATGCATTTGTTGACATGCATCGGGCTCGGTACATCATACAAACTGCATTGTATTTCAAATCTAACTTGAATACGTGTTACTCGTGCATTTCACATGCCATGTTTAGGATAGCCGAGCCTGTCTAATTGCACTCTGTATGCGTCGCATTAGTCATCTTAACATGAGCTAGGTCATGCATGTTTGCTAACTAGTTCCTTGTTTTGGCACGGAGTACGATGTAAGTATTTATGCTTTAGCATATCGCATGCGTGTGGATGTTAACATTACAGTATGCTTACCATGCGGCTAAGTGCTTATGTGAGATAAAATGTTTGAATGCCTGTGGGTGGAGGTTGGATTGCTTGAGTTGGGAAAACTCATTGAAATCCGTGTTTTAGCCTACTTGCGAGTAGCAAATTCCAAAGCATTTTCAAAACGAACGGATATGCAATGTTTGTTTCCAATTAGGCGATCTAGTCTATACTTGTTTGTTGTGCGCATAATATAGTAATTCTAGGCTAATAATTGGGATAAAACGCATAATGTTTTCAAAATCGGATATCACGGTTAGTAGAGGCCGGTCTTCGGACCGGGCGAAAGGGGGTGCTCATAGCTGACCTTCCCCGATCGTACCCAGCTCCCGAGCCAAGACATTTGGTGATGTACGGACACGTGGCTTCGGCACCGAGTCAGGGTTTCCTAAATTCCCCCATAAAAAAAATTTAGGTGGCGACTCTGTAATCTGGCAAAGCAGTCCATGTTTGGCACTACTTTTCAAAAATCTGTTTTTCTTAAAAACGATTTGCCAGAGTTGGACTCTTTGGTTCAGATTTAGAACCGCGACACAAATTGAGTCCGAACTGTAGCGAGGTCCCCCGCGGGCATGCTACACCAGGTGATCCGGGCGTATGACAATACTAGCAGAGAGGTGAAGGGCCCGACTCAACAAGACATTGAGTTCCATGTCTTGGATGTGCCGGCCACTTTCAATTTATTGCTAAGAAGGCCATGGCTGCACCAAGTAAAAGTTGTCTCCTCTACCCTCCACCAAATACTGAAGTACCCCCATAGAAAGGGGGTGGCTATTGTGTTCGGGAATTCATCTATACATCCTCCACCAGAGGTAACTATACCTGTGCTGGAAATTATTCATGGCGAGGAGGATGTTTTCCTTTCTGGATTTACCCTAGCTAAGGCCCGGGCAGTGTAAACCATCTTGGCAGCAGATGAAAGCTTGTATATCAGTGCCCAATCAATTTATTTCATGAACAAGCTCCAACATATGCTAGGAATGAGGTTGGGAAGAAGTGGCCGGAAGGGCGTCACAGCATTAGCCGATGTGCCACATAACCCACATGCCTTTGGTCTTAGCTGTACGCCCACCAAAGAGGATTGGGTTAGGAAAGGAAAAGAGATGGCAGGCAGAGCTAGAGCTAAGCAGACCGGGAAGCGCTATAAGCTTGTGCACAGACCGATCCGGGGAACCCTAAATGGTCATTTTGTTCGGGAAGGTGAATACTTTCCATTTTGCGATTTCCCCGAACTCTGGTTCAACTCTGCAAAGTAGCGGGTTCCTGGCTTTGAGATTTTCTTTGACTTGCAGCTACAAGACAATGATACAGAGGAACAGGCTGAGCCAATTACTGTTGAAGCTGAATGGAGCACAGAAAGTGATTCCGACAGCAATGAGCTTAAAGTAGGGGCAGCACTGGCATGTCTCCTTTCGGATCCTCCGATCGACTCAGAGAGCATGGGGGATACCATGACCATTTTCATGATCGAGAACCAACCGGGTGTGAACCCTTCTAGCAGCATTTTGGATGCATCTGACGCACCATCCCTTGTTTGGCAGCTGGAGGAGGGCTACCTGTCTAGCAGTTCTGAGTCGAGTAGTGAATCAGAATTTGATTCCACAGAGTCTGTTGAGTCAGAATAAGATTCCGGTTATTCTGAGTTTGGGTCTGGTATTCTTGGGGTTGATAACCCAGATGCCAAGGTTTTGTCCAGGTCATCATTTTCTTTTTCCTTTGAGTCAGTTGTAACCTGTAGACACCCCATTTTTGACCGACCTTAAGACTCAGACGTCACCGATTGAGCGCTTGGTGATGTTGCATGCTGTGCTCGTTCAGAAGTCTCAGAGTCGCGGTCGTGCGCCCTGCCTCCGGACTTCCGAACCTTCTTCGTGCCTTGTCTCGATTTGCGAACCAGACTCGGTTTTCTCTGTTTTCTTTCCTGAGGGGAGGGAGTGGTCCCGTAGACTATCTCCCGGTGGCCGTGAGCTACATTTCGTGGCCGTAGGCCATTTTGCCCATTTCGGAGCCCGGTTCCCGGTTCTCGGAGCCGTCAGGCCGTGTGCCTCGGTTCGGGATCGCCCAACCGTCTCCGATTCCTCCGGTTCTTGACATGTACCTCTGTTTTATCATAGCAGAGCACCCTGGGGCCCCTGATGCCCACTTCGTGGCCGTATGCCACTTTCGGTGCTTATAGCCGGTTTTCGGGCCCCGAACCTCGCGGTTTGGCCCCGAGCATTCATTTCACATCGGTTTTCTCCGGTTCTTGGCATATACCTCTGTTTCATCATTTTAAGAAACCCTGGGGCCCCTGATGCCCACTTCGTGGCCGTATGCCACTTTCGGTGCTTATAGCCGGTTTTCGGGCCCCGAACCTCGCGGTTTGGCCCCGAGCTTTCATTTGCATCGGATTTCTCCGGTTTTTGGCAGGTACCTCTGTTTTGTCATACCGAGAAACCCTGGGGTCTCAGATACCCACTTTGCTGTTGAACACCACTTCCGGTGCCTACAGCCCATTTTCGGGACCCCGAACTGCGCGGTTTGGGCCCGAGCGTTCATTTCTCATTTGTTTTTGTTCAATTTTGGCAGGTACCTCTGTTTCAGCATTAGGAAGATCACTGGAGGGTAGGAGGCCAGCAATTATCCCAGATAACCAGTTTGCTCCTCCGGCGCCCGTTTTGCTCACTTCCGGGCAATGTTGAACACCCTGGCCCATTTCTTCCAACCAAAGCTATATATTTGTGATGAGGGCACATGGGAGGACCCTAAGAAGTACTGGTCGGCCAAATTGTGAGTTTCATTTTTGAGCCCCTCCTTCAAGCTCTATGTTGTGGCTCCTGCTTCAGTGTTGCCAATTCCGACCTTGGAACCTTGTTCTACACATCTGGGAGGACCCTAAAAGTTGGTGGTCGGCCAGCAATTGTGTTTTCATTTTTGAGCCCTCCTTCAAGCTCTATGTTGTGACTCCTGCTTCAGAGTTGCCAATTCCGACCTTGGGGCCTTATTCTACACACTGGGAGGACACCAATGCATAGTGGTCGGCCAGAAATTTGTGACTTCATTTTTTGGGTGGCCGGCCGGCCAGGGAGTGGCTGGCCGACCAGGTGGGGTGGCCGGCCGGCCACCTTGCAGAAACCACCTGGCCGGCCAGCTTCTGCTTTCCAGCTCATTCCAGCTGTCCGATATTTTTGCCAAAATATCTCCCCATCCGGGGGATATTTTGGGAGGGAAAGCTTGATGCATTTCCCTCCCCTTTTACATCCCTTTTGCCTATTTAAAGGGCCCCTCTCCTTTGCTAGGGTTACAAAATTTCTTCAAAGCTCCTCTCCCAAAACCTGATTTCCATAGCCAAAACTCCAAAAAACTTTCAAGTTTCTAGCCAATTCCTTCATCAACCCTAAGCTCACTATCACCACCTCCATTCCAGCAGCAAGGGAGTGATTTCCAGTGGCCAAGATCAACAAATTCAAGCCAAAGGTAGCAACACTTGATCTTCAAGGGTAAGTCTCTAAATCCATTTTTGTAGCATAATTTTCCATCAACTTTTTACCCTATTTCCTCTTGTTTTCTGGGCTTTGACCCCTACTGGTTTTGTGCTTATTTTGAGCCCCTCTACAACATTGTAGAAGGGCTCAACCTCATTTGGTGTCTCCATGATATACTTCCTTCAATATCACTCTTTAGGCCATTAAATTGCATGCTTTGTTTAGCTTTTGAGTGATCTGATTTCGAGCATACTATATACTGTGAGTGGGATTATTTTGAGCCCCTCTTCAATATTGAAGAAGGGCTCAACCATGTTTGGCTTCTCTATCATGCACTTCCTTTGAAATGCTTCCATTTTACCGTAAAATTGCATGATTGTTTTTGCCTATTTGTGATCTGAGTTGGAGCATGCAACATACTGTGATTGTGCTTATTTTGAGCCCCTCTTCAACATTGAAGAAGGGCTCAACCTGGTTTTATTGCTCTACATATCACTTGCTTTGAATTCTTGTTCCACTCCCATTTTGCATGCATTTTTAAGCTCACCATGCTTCGGATTTCAGCCTTCATCAGGCTTAGACAGAGTCTTATTTTTGCCTATTCTTCATGTTTTGTTAAGGGCCTTAGGCCATTTGATGACTGGTTTTGGTACTTGTTTTGTAATCCTTCAATTTACCGTAAAATTGCATGTTTGTTTAGGCTTTCTTAGCCACTGATTTGAGTCTTCATCAGGCTTAGAAAGTGCCTTATAATTGTCTATTCTTCATCTTTTGTTAAGGGTTTAAAGTTGTTTGAGCATTGCTTATGGTACCTCATGTTGTAGCCCCTTATTGGCTCATTTTTGCATGCCATTTTAAGCATATCTACACACTGAATTAGAGGATCTCATCTACTGTAAATATGCATGTTTTTGGCCCCTCTTTAATTTTTTAGAACTGATTTTTCTGGTTTGAGCATTGTATATACTACTTGCTTTGTAATTCCTCTCTTTTTCCCCGTTTTTGCGAGCTATTTTTGCCATGCTTGTGGTTGTTATTTAGCCTTGCTTTGTACTGAAAAAATGCTATATTTGGGGCTGCCTTGCTACTGTTTTTGCTTTCATGTATCAATTTTGCATGTTTAGCATAGCCGTAGGCCATTTCGGGTACTTAGAATCACATTTCGGGATGATTTCATGCATCGGTTGTCATTTCGTATCATTTCGGGACTGTTTTCCCTTTCATTTAGGTGCTGAAATTTGGTTTGCATGCTTGCATGTCATTTCCCGTGCTATTTCATGCCTTCGGGCCATGCCTCGGTTTGCGTGCCTGTGGGTACGCACTTCGAGGCACCTCTGTTTTATCCGACGGCATCTGATGTGAGTGCGGCCGAGGCCCTCTCATGTTAGTGTAAGCCCAATTTGCGTTTTCATGTCATTTGCATTGCGTATGCCACCGCCTCGGTTTGCGTGCCCGTGGGCACGCATTTCGAGACAGCTCATTTTCATCTTACGGCCTCTTGTGTGAGTGCGGCCGAGGTCCGCTCATGTTAGTGTAAGTCATTTGCATTGTGTATGCCATTTCATGCCTTGGGATCATCGTCTCGGTGTGCGTGCCTGTGGGCACACATTTCGAGGCACTTCGGTTTTATCCGATTTTACACTTCATATCATCGCCTCGGTATGCGTACCTGTGGGCACACATTTCGAGGCACTTCGGTTTTATCCGATTTGCATTTCACATCATCGCCTTGGTTTGCATGCCCGTGTGCACGCATTTCGAGGCGCTTCTGTTTTATCCGATTTACATTTCATGCCATCGTCTCGATTTGCGTGCCCGCGTGCACGCTTTTCGAGGCGTCTCATTTTCATCTCATTCTCATAGCATTGAGCATGCTAGACTGTATCTTAGTTGCATTTCATGCATATCATGCATATTGCATCGTGTTCGGGATAGGAGTTAGCCCGGGCACGGGAAACGAGGCGCGTTTTCGTACTCAGTGACGGAACGGGTCTCAATTCCCAAGTCACCGACACTACTCCGGATAACCCATGATGGAGTTAGGTTTTCATTGTAGCATTCATGCATTCATTCTATAGTGAGTTGTGCAAACCGATTCCTCGGCCCATCATGCATCGGTATGCTGATTGGTGGCACGAGGATCGAGGCATGCATATATTGTGAAATACAGTTGCTATGCCTTTTCCTGCTCTCTGTGCAGCAAAATAGAGGATCAGTAACTTTTCAGAGTCGGGCACGCATTTCAAGAAACACTGCGAACAGAGGCTGAATCGGGCATCCCAGTGGATTTCCGCGCAAAGGCAGTCCGCACATACGTCATTCATCAGAAGCGAGGCAGCCCCCGGCTTGCAAACCGATTTACAGCTTTCTTAGTTTAATTGCTAATTACTTAGAAATCTGTATTATTCTTTCATTTCGGACTGTATATTATTTATTCGGACCCTCTGCGCGAGGCATAACTGTAATAAGTGTGGGTGAGTGTGATGTATGTCTTCCAACCCCCATTTCTTTCTCCTTTTATTTATCGCTTATGATGGTTAGATATAGGCATATTTCATTAGCATACAGTATGACAGCATGTTTGCATCATTCATCTGTTTTGCACGCACCGGGCTCGGCGCATCTACAAACTGCATTTGTATTTCAATTCCAAATTGAGTATACATGTTAGCTGTAGCATTTCATATGCCATGTTTAGAATAGCCAGCCTGCTATAGTTGCATTATTGCATGTGTTGCATTAGGCATTTCTGTATAGTATAGGATCATGCATGATTTCTAATCAGCTTTTGTTTTGGCTTGGAGTACCGGTGAGTTTTATGCTTTAGCATCCTTGCATGCGTGTGAGTGTTGCCATGAATAGCATGCTTACCATGAGGCTAAGTGCTTACGTGATATAACTGCTCTGAATGCCTGTGGGTGGAGGTTGAGTTACTTGGATGGAGCATTCATTAACTGTTTTGTTTTAAGCCCACTAGATAGTGGCAAAATATGTTTTCTAAGCCACCTGAGGGTGGCAAATCCCGTCTTAGCCTACCTGCGGGTAGCACCATCAACCCATTTTCAAACAAACAAACATGAAATGTTCGTTCCAATTCAGGCGGCCCAGTCTATAAACTTGTTTGCTGCGAGCATCACATAGTAACCTAGGCTAATAATCGGAATAAGAGCATACAAAGTTTTCAAAAACAGATATCATGGTTAGTAGAGGCCGGTCTTGACCGGGCGAGCGGGGGTGCTCACGATGTGACCTTCCCCAATCGTACCCAAGTTCCCGAGCCAACTTTGGTGATGACGGACACGTGGCCTTTGGCACCGAGTCAGGGTTTCCTAAATTTCCCATTTAAAAAATATTTAGGTGGCGACTCTGTTATCTGGCAAAGCAGTCCATGTTTGGCACTTCTTTCAAAAAATCTGTTTTTCTCAAAAACGATTTGCCGGATTTGGACTCTTTGGTTCAAGATTAAGAACCGTGACATTTGAGTCCTTGAACTGTAGTGACCCCAATATGAACAGAACGGGACTTAACCCTCCCGGGGCGTTCGGGGGACGTCTACATTTTCTTTTTCCTTTGAGTCAGTTGTAACCAAAGAACTGGATGAGCTTGACCTTGTGAATGAGAATACCACTGCAGATTCTGAGTATTTCTCTGTGCCACTTGTTTATTGTATTGATCATGATTTTCAAAATTTTGATAAAAACGAAGAGGAAGGAATTTCTCTAGTTTTGAAAATTTTGATTAATCGGGAGGAGGAGAGGTTTGCAAAACCCCTTGCTGATGAAATCATTGCTTTTAATGTGGTTACTGAGAAGGATCCGCGTCTGGTCCAGATTGGGTCCACGTTGTCTTGGAGGAGCGAGAGCACTTAGTCACTTTATTAAAAGATTTCAAAGATGTTTTCGCGTGGTCCTACAAAGACATGCCTGGAATTGATCCTAAGATTGTACAGTATCGGATCCCTTTTGACCCCAAGGCCCGACCCATCAAACAGAAGTTGTGGAGAATACGCTCGGATTGGGCTTTAAAGATTAAGAAGGAGGTCACCAAGCAGATAGATGCAGGGTTCTTGTTAGTATCTGAGTATCCGACTTGGTTGGCCAACATTATCCCAGTGCCGAAGAAAGATGGCAGAATTTGGATGGGTGTGGACTTTAGAGATCTGAATAGAGCTAGTCTAAAGAACGACTTTCCATTGCCGCACATCGATGAATTGGTGGATTTCACCACGGGTTATGCATTGCTCTCCTTCATGGATGGATTTTTCGGTATAACCAGATTCTGATGGTGCCCGAGGACAGAGAGAAAACTGCTTTCACTACGCCATGCAGTATCTACTGCTACAGGGTGATACCTTTGGGCTGAAGAATGCCGGGGCTACCTATCAAAGGGTTGCAACCACAATTCTGCATGATATGATCCACAAAGAGGTCGAGGTATATGTGGATGACATGATTGTCAAGTCCAAAGAAAGAGAGGGCCACTATACCGCCTTGAAGAAATTCTTCCAACAGATTAGAGAATACAGACTAAGGTTGAATCCGTAGAAGTGTACTTTCGGCGTAACAGTAGGGAAAATGCCTGGTTTCTTGATCACACAGAGGGGCATCGAGGTAAATCCTTCCAAAATCAAGGCCATCCTAGAAATGCCACCACCAAGGACTGAAAAGGAGGTGCGAGGCTTTCTGGATAAAGTGCAATTCATAAGACGGTTTATTTCTAAATTAACCTTGACTTGTGAACCACTTTTTGGTCTCTTGAAGAAAGGAAAGAAGTTCCGATGGGATGATCGATGTCAATTCACTTTTGAGTAGATCAAGTAGTATCTTCAGAATCTGCCTGTGTTGTTTCCGCCAGTGCCAGGGAAGCGCTTGATTCGGTATCTTTCAGTAACGGACACAACGATAGGATGCATGCTTGCTCAGGAATCTGAGGATAGAGTGGAGAAAGCCATCTATTATCTGAGCAAGAAAATGCTGGATTATGAGACCCGTTACACCCTGCTAAAGAAAGCTTACTTAGCCTTGGTATGGGCTACCAGGAAGTTAAGGCACTGCTTGTTAGCTCACTCTGTAATTCTGGTTTCGAGATTAGATCCCATCAAATATCTCTTTGAGAAACCAGCGCTTACGGGAAGGATATCCTGTTGGTTGCTTCTTCTCTCTGAATTTAATTTGAAATATGTCCCTCGCAAGTTGGTCAAGGGGAGAGCTGTAGCGGAATTCCTAGCAGATCACCTAGTGAAAGGAGACGAAGTGGTAGAATACCTATTCCCAGATGAAGCTATTGTGCAAGTCGAGGAAGAGATTTGGACAATGTACTTTGATGGAGCATCTAATCAATATGGTTATGGGATAGGGGGTGTTGTTGATAGCACTTGACAATTGCCATATACCCTTAGCCTTCAAACTCCGATTCAAGGTATCCAATAACAAAGCAGAATACGAGGTGTGTATCGCTGGTTTGGAAGCCGCTCTGGAACTAGGCGTAAAAAGGTTGGATGTTATTGGGGACTCGAACCTAGTTGTGTCTCAAGCAAAAGGAGACTGGAAGGTTAAAGAAGAAAAGATGAAGATCTATCACCAAACCTTGGATGTTCTGATTCCTAGGTTTGAGAAACTGACTTTCACGCATCTATTAAGAGAGAACAACAGGTTTGCTGACGCTTTATCAACTCTATCTTCTATGATAGACATCCCGCTTGGAGTCCGGATGCATCTGATCATCATTAAGCAGAGGTATACGCCGGCCTATGAGACTATTGCTGCAATAGATGAAGCGCAAGATCAAAACCCTTGGTACTATGGTATCTAGAACTTCTTGGAAAAGGAGATTTATCCACCATGGGCAAATGCCAAAGATAAGAGGGCAATACGGCCGATGGCCGTTCAATTTATCATCTGCGGAGATAAACTGTACAAGAGGGGTCATCTGGGAATGCAAAAGTTGTGTGTCGACACAGAGAAATCAACGCGCCTAATAGAGACCATCCATGGGGGAGAGTACGGAGCGCACATGAATGGAGTAATGTTAGCCCGAAAGATTCTTAGGCAAGGTTACTACTGGTCTACCATGGGTCGAATGGGCATGAATACATTCTAGTGGCAATTGATTACTTCACAAAGTGGGTGGAAGCTCAGTCCTATGCAGTGTTGAAAGTAGCGCATATGGCTAAGTTCATCTAAACAACATCATTTGCCGATATAGAGTCCTAAACGAGATTGTAGACACCCTATTTTTGACCGCCCTTAAGACTTGGGACCATTGATTGTTTACTTGGTGATGAAAGATGTGCAGTGCAAAGGTTCGATTTCTTTGGCAAGGAGAGCGTCAAATCCCAACCTCACACCCCTTTTTGGACCAAAGCCTTTTGACCAAAATGATTTCAGACCTTAAAACCCTCTCTTTCAAAAGATTTTTGTCAAAGGTTCCTACGATGTTTTGAGGCTCGCATTTCGTTAAATGTTGCGTTTTTCGATAAACTGAGCAAGGACAAAGTGGAAATGAATGAAAGAGAGGTAAAACCTTTGGAAAAAATCTTTAAAACATCTTTTTTAGAGGTTTGGAGTTGAAGAAAATAAGAGGAGAGGGAAGAAACCCAGTTGGGGAAGAAGTTGGGCATGAATCGTTAAGAGAGAGAGTCGAGCTGCCTTCGCTAAATCAGGCCTATCCATTTACACTTGGATTTCAGCTATGAGGCCACCGCCATTGGAAAGTGGACTTCCGGGGCTTCATTTTACATTCAAGAATCTCCTAAAGCCGAGTCCAGATGAGGGAGATTTGGCTGGTTGAAGTTAGGCATCAATCTGGTTGGACCAAAACTGAGCAGTCTTCACTAAAAGAGGGATATCTCTTAGCACACTTGGAATTTTGATGTAAGGCTTCCACCATTGGAAACAAGACTTCCGGGGCTTCAATTTAGGCACAAGAATGACTTGAAAAGGAGTCCAGATGAAGGCATTATGCCCATTTGAAGTTGGACCTGGAGAGCAGATTTTTGCTGTCGGCCACTGGTAGTGGCTGGTTGGCCACGGGTGTGGCTGGTCGGCCACAGATGTGTACGGTCGGCCACGGATGTGTCCAGTCGGCCACTGGTGTCCAAAACTCAGATTTGTTGCAGATATTTCTCCTCCAGTTGTATCACACTACTCCAGATATTTCTGAATTGATATTTTCGACCAAGGCTTGTATTTTTCTATATATAGAGGCCATATCTCTCATATTGGAAGGCTATAAAAATTTTGGGAGCCTCTCTCTCTAAAATCCTCTCTCTCTAGTCTTCTCTCTCTCTTGAGCTTCTGTGCTTAGAGGCTTGCATACTTCAAACTTTAACCTATCAACCCTTAACCAAAGTGGTTCATCTTTGGGCTGAGGTTGCTTGAAGCTCTCTTGGAGCCTCCTTTGAGCTCTAGAAGGTGGTTTAAGCTCAGATTTGTGCCTATTTTGTGCTTTGGCTCCAAGAGGTATATTACTTGCTTTGCTAGCTTGCTTTGAACACTTGTTTTGCCATCTTTTCACACTATTTTTGAGCTGGTTTTCAACTATAAAAACCTCTGTTTTTCAGTCCTAAAAATGGTGGTTTGAGCCTATTTTGGGTTAGGGGGTTGTCTCTCCCTTTTGTTCCTTAGCTTGTATAGCCTTTTGTACCATTTCTTACCATCTTTAAGTCAAACTTTTTGGGGCTTTAAACCACTGAAAGTCAGAGTTATTTCAGTGGTAAAAAGTATGTTTTGAAGTCCAAAAATGGAGGGGTTAGCCTCTCCTCCTTGTGTCTTGCTTGCATGCCTAGTTAGCATCACATGATAGCATGTTTTTGTAGCCTAACTTAGCTTATTTCCAGCATATTTTTGCCTCTGGTTTGGACTGTTTTAGCTCTGTTTTGGGCTTCTTTGGCTATATAAGTCTTGTTTTGCATAGTTGTAGTGCAAATGGCTTCACTAGTTTGGTGTTTTAGGCCTTTAAACATGATTTGCTTGAGTTGGTTGCATGCTGTAGTGCCTTTTTACATGTAATCTCAGCATATATAGCTCTGTCACATGCTCATTTGTTTCACTCTTTCATTGCTTTTGAGAGTTGCTCTTGAGTCTTGTTTCCAAGCCTAGATAGCTTAACATGTGAGCATGTTTTTCTAGCATTTTGTACCTTCATTTCAGCATATTTTTATTACTGTTTAACTGGTCTTAGCTCTGTTTGGAGTGGGTTTGGTCCTTTGAGGCTTGTATTGTGTGGTTGTAGTACAATCTCTTTCACTAGCTTAATGTTTTAGGCTTTTAAGCATGATTGCATGAGTTGCTTGCATGTTTTAGTGTCTTTTTGCACTCCATTTCAGCACTAAAATATCTACAACCACCCTTATTTCTTCACTTTTTCATTTGCTTTGAAGGTTGGTTAACCTTTGGGTTGTGTTTAAGTTTGAGATTGAGACTTGTGCTTAATGGTTTTAATCCTCTTTTGAGGGTTTCTACTAACCAATGGCATGATCTCTCTCATGTCTTAAGTCATCCTTTGGTTGACCCCTCTCTCATTAGAGGACACTCACCTTGGACTAACCGGTTAAAGAATGGTTTGGTAATGTAAAATGAGTAAATAAAACATGACAAGTAAAACTTGAGCAAGTTAATCATGTCATGTTGCATTGCATGTGTTTGGATCGGACGTTAATCAAAATACAAGGAAAATGGGACGTTTCATACTCAAAGTGATGAAACATGCCACTTTTCTTAGTCACCGACACCCTTGATCATGCATGACAGGGTGGTGGTCCTTCAAGTCTTATTTGTGCATTCATTAACCTAGTACAAGCTTGGTTCTTTGGCCATCATGCATTGAAAATGCTTGGTTGATGGCTTGAGAGCCAAGAGCTACACTCATTTGAGCTTGAGAAATGATAAGGAGTGTAGCAGTACACACATTCCTTGAAAATGCTTTGTTTTGCCACTGTTGCTCTCTTTTGCAGCAAAAGCAGAAGTCCAGAAAATGGGGGTGGCCGACCGGCCACTTGAAGTAGCCGACTGGCCACTTAAACTAGCCGACCGACTAGTTAAGGTGGTCGACAGCCACTTTTTGTAGCCGACCGGCCACCAGTGAATTTTTGTGCAAGTGTGTTCCTGTGTTGGAGCAGAGGCAATCTGGAAGTTGGTGCAATTTTCGAAGATCAAATGAGTGCAAACAGAGGCATCCAATGGCAAGGCAAGAACATTTTCGGGAGGAAGCAACCGAGCATGCATGCATCCCTCGTCCCTCGAGGCCGTTTAAATTGCTTTACTAGTTAGTTAGCGTAGCTAATCATTCAATTCGTTTTGTAATATTTTAATTAGCTTAGCATAGCTAGGTATTCAATTGTGTTGTAATAATTAATTAGCTAAAATAGTTAATGAATTGTTTTGTAATAATTAGCTTATCTTAATGTAGCTTAGCTTATTCATTCGGACCCTCCTTCGAGAGGGCGCAATGTTGTAATAAGTGTGCGTGTGTGTATGTATGTCTTCCAACCCACGTCTTTCTCCCTTTTATTTATCCGCTTTTGATGGTTAGATTAGGGATCACGTTTCAATTAGCATGCCTTATGCTCGCATGTTTGCATCATTCATTTGTCTTGCATGCACCGAGGCTCGGTGCATCATTCAAATTGCATTGCAATTTCAATACTTATTTGAATACGTGTTTTAAAGCATGTTATCAAATTGTTGCATTCTTATGCTATCTTACTAGCCGAGCCTATTAATTTCATGTTGCATGTGTTGCATTAGGCATCTTAACATAGTTAGGATCATGCATTGTTTCTAACTAGCTTTTGTTTTAGCTTGGAGTACTCTGTAAGTTTTACGCTTTAGCATGCTTGCATGAGTGTGAATGTTACCATGTTTCGCATGCTTGCCATGAGGCTATGTGCTTACTTGATTGACTGCATGAATGCCTGTGGATGAAGGCTTTGTTGCTTGAATTGAAACAATTCGATAAATGTGAGTTTTAAACCCACTTTGCGAAGTGGCAAATCATGTTTTAAGCCCATCGTGTTTGATGGCAAATCCACGTTTTAGCCCACTTGAGGGTGGCACATTCAAACCATTTTCGAAAACAAACATGAATTGAGTCATTCAAATTCTTGCGATTTAGTCTATACTTTCTTGTGTGCGTCACATAGTAAAGTTAACTAATAATCGGAATAAGAACACACGTGTTTATAAAACAACATATCATGATAGTAGAGGCCGATCTTTGATCGGGCGAGCGGGGGTGCTCATTTTAGGAGCTTCCCCTCTCGTGCCCAAGTTCCTGAGCCGAGGCAACTTTGGTGATGACGGACACGTGGCCTTTGGCACGAGTCCAGGTTTCCTAAATTTCCCAAAAATAAAATATTTAGGTGGCGACTCTGTAATCTGGCAAAGCAGTCCAGTTTTGACATTATTTGATTTAAAATCTGATTTTCCAAAAATAATTTGCCGGATTGGACTCTTTGGTGTTTATCAGTCTCACATTGCATTTTGTGAGATTAGATTCAGAATTGTGACAGGAGTCCGAACTATAGGACCAATTCGAGCTCTCCGAGAGGGGGCGCGAAAAAGTTGAGCTATAGTTCTCTGGCGACTCTGCTGGGGATTTAGAGTACCTGACTCGAACTCATGATATGTTGTTTTATTCACATTTATATGTTTCTTTGCATTGCATTTGCATTGGTGGGCCTAAGTCACAGTGTTTGTCATCTGCTATTCCTGAACGGTTTGTCGGAGACTTGCTTGGAAAAGCGTGCCATAAGGCTGACCGGTTGCAGGCTCTGCCACGATGGGAACACAAACCTTGGATTTGGACTACCGCTGTACCGTTTGATCGTCCTTTCACTTCTCGGTGTTAGGAGGGAGAGGTATATTAGGTAGTCTTGCTGAGGCACCCTTTTTGACCAATCAACCTACTTGCATATCGGAAGCCATAGAGACTGTTCCAAACTAGGACAGGTTGCTTACCCGAATGCAGGATTGTGTAAAGCCATTTGTTGGTGAAACCCTAGCTCCTGACGAAACTAGGATAGGGTAACCCTACCCCATCATAGGGGTGTTTTGGCTCTCACTTGCTTGGTATGTGCTTTATGGTGAAACTTTACAGGGATGTGCATATTAGTTGCCAAGTTGGTATCTGTTTTGGGGCAGAATTCAGTAGAGAGCACAGTCACTCAATTGTGATAATATCTGTTCTAGTGAAATTAGGCTGAGATGCTGTATGTTTTCTCTTTTGCAAGGTAGTCCTGGAACCATAGCTTCAGAAGGCTCCAATATCCCCTAGGTACTCTGGACTTGTGTCGATAGACTTTGTCAGGTCGGAAATTATTCAGAAGCAACCTGTGTTTACCTCACCCCCACCAATTACAAAACGAAGGAGGTTCAAGCAGAATTCACTAGTATAGTTTCTACAGCAGTCATACCTTAGTTCATCCAGGTCTAGTCTGGTCTGGGAACAATTGTCTACATTTAGCTTAGCACGAGACCAATCACTCATTCCCATGGCTCAGTATCCTCCAGCCAGTGTGGAAGAACAAATACAGCACCTGTAACAGATAATCAAGGCACTGCAGCAGGACGCAGTCTGTCAAGCTGAAGTCACGGCTCGTCAGGCTGAAGTGATAATCCGGCTACAACAACAACAACCACAGCCGGCCGCAGCTTCTGCATCTCATACACCTCCCATGGGTAACCCGACACCCGGAGCCACTATCCATACTGCTAATGTCCAAGAGACTCGGGTAATCCAGCAGAGCTAATCCTAGAACAGGCTTCTAAAGCTCCTGTCTATCAAACCGAAGCTCCGTTTGAATTTGAGGTTGACCCAACTACACTTAAGGTCGATAAACTGGAGAAGTTATTCAAACAAGCACAAGGAGTGAACTCCATCCCGGATTTAGAGGACGGGTATACTGAATCTGCAGTTACCTTACCGGAGCGGTTTAAAATGTCGCATATCGACCGCTTCGATGGCTCTGGAGACCCAATGGTGCATCTCCGCCTGTTTTCTGATATCCTAATGCCAATGGGTTTGACCCCAGCCCAGAAGTTGTCTCTCTTCGGCCGAACCATGACTGGGATAGCCGTAATCTGGTATGCTAAATTTGAGGACTCTGTGAAACAGAACTGGGAAGAGATGGCTGAGGCCTTTATTGCTCAATACTCCTACAACACACAAATCGGGGTCATAACTCGTGATCTCGAAGTCACCCGCCAAGAGCTAAAGGAGGGTTTCTCAGAGTTCGTGACGAGGTAGAGAGCGAAGGCCTTGATGATGACTACAAGGCCTTCCGACAAAGATCAAATCAGGATGTTTGTTAGGAATCTTCATGGCAACTTGCTGCAGAGGATAATCGTTCTACATCTGTTTACTTTTCCAGACCTTCATGAAATAGGGGTTCAAATCGAGGATGCCATCAAAAAAGGGATCTTTTTAGAAGATACTGAGCCTTTGAAGAAGAATGTTGTTCGCAGTTCCAATGCTACTACTGATGGTAGTACAACTGCGAAATGCTCAGAAGTAAACACGGTCACCACTCCCCTCAATGGCCAAAAACCAACCACTTCAACTCGGCCCCAAGCCCAAAATTTCCATCCTCTTTACATGAGTCTTTTTCAAGCTTTGAGAATGCTGCAAGAAAAAGGGTACCTAGAACTCCTAGAACCCCAACCCCTTCCAAATCCTCTTCTACGAAGATATGACCCATCTAAATACTGTGCCTATCATCAATAGCACGATCATGATATAAACCGTTGCATGCGCCTTCGTCATAAGATTCAGGATCTTATTGACGAAGAGATCATGGCTCCATCAAAAGGACCTCAGGTTAACACTAACCTATTACCTCAACACCTTAATTTAATCCATACACTGCCATCCACCTACAACCCTAGCATATACATCACCTCGGCCCATCTACCCAAGCCTGAGGTGTTTATCCCAAAAAGCACGGACTTGTGCATGATGGATGCACTCGAACCCCAATCATCTCAAACCCCTGAACCCAGTACTTCTGAGCTGATGAGAATGATTGAAGATCTTCAGAGAACTGTGGCAGATTTGGCCTTTGGGATATTGGCTCCGTCATCGCCCATATCCCATGCCAAAAATTTCACGCCAAAAGGCTCCCCAATTTTGGGGCGAGCTGTGGTTGAAAGTGGCCAACCTAAAGCTATCTCAGGTCTGGACAATGACACATCGACAACAACTGGGCTCCGCTCTGATATAGGGACCCAATCCCTTGGCAAAGTGGAGGCAAGTGATAAGAACAAGGTAGGGACAGGCATTGGTCGTTATGAACATCTTCAATGGGTTGTTGAGGCTTTGAAAGCTAAAGGACTGAACAAACAGCAAGTGCTCACAGTTGTTGCAAAGACTGTGGATGACACTTTTGCCACTCAAGATGAGAGCATTCGGAATCAAGGCGCAAGCCGAGAAAAGGGCTGTTGTACTAGAAACACTCCTTTCAGCTCCAATCCTACACTTGGAAGAGATCATCAAACCCAGTTAGCACCTGCCAACCCCTTTGCCGGTACATCCAACATAACTCCACAAATCTCGAAGCACCAACCCCGAGGCCAGAGGGTCTTTGCCCCGCTTTACATGACCTTGTCCAAATCTTTCCAAATCCTTATAGGACAAGGCCATCTCAAACCCTTTGAGCCTTGGCCTCTTACGGATCCCCTTCCAGCCAAGCATGATGCTTCTAAGTACTGCGCCTTCCATCAACAAACCGGCCATGACACTAACAGTTGTTTTCGTCTTCGCCATGAAATACAAAATCTGATTGATAAAGAGGTCATCGTCACACCAGGTCCTGCAAATTCTATCGGTACTGGATCGATGAACTTGGGGGATAATGTGATTATGTGATCGGGGGATAAACCACTTGCTAATAGCGCTCATTTTACTCCAAATGTGGTGGATGGCACGCACTATTTTGAGCAATTTAAAAATGCTATTTGCTTTACTTTCTGACTTGGGTATTGAGTTAGTTCTGTTGTGTTGTATTAAGTCTGTCTTGTTGTATCGAGTCAGTCTTGTTGTGTTAGAGTCGGGTGATTTCGGGGGTGTTACCTCGGACATCACTATCTTGTTTTGTGTTCGTCTTTTACACTCTTTCTTTTGAGTCTGTTTCTGCCACTGAGCCAGTTGTGCTAGAAGTTCTGAATGAAACGGCAATGCTTTTCACCTACTTTTCTGTGCCTTGAAATCATTGCATTGACCTAAGTTTTTCAAAACTTTTTGAACACTGTGATGAAAACAAAGAGGAAGAAATTCCTTGGGATTTGGGAAAAACTGATCAATTGAGAGAAAGAGAGGCGTGCTAAGCCCTTAATGAATGAGATCATGTTTGTTAATGTGAGTACTGAGAAGGATCCTGGCTTGATCCAGATTGGTTCTGCATTGTCTTCGACGCGAGCGACTAGTCGCTTTATTAAAAGATTTCAAAAAATGTTTTGCATGGTTCTGCGAAGACATGCCTGGAATTGATCTTGAGATTGTGCAGCATAGGATCACTCCCGGTCTTGAGACTCGACCCCTTTGCTTTCAAACCTTGAACTTTGACTCAGAATGTTCAATTATCAATCACAATATAGGGCTTGTATGGCCGGATCGGAAGCAGTCCTTGAACTAGGGGCAAGAAGGTCAGATCAAGAAGGTTTGATGTCATTAAAGGAAGCTTGCAAAGTTAGATCAGAAGTAGCCCTTGAACTAGGGCAAAAATGTCAGATGTGCTCGAAGGGTCAAAGATGGGTAATTCCGCAAGTCAATGAAGACTGGCAAGAAAGTCAAATTTCAGAAGCTGAAAGAAGAAAATTTTTTGCTGAAGGACAATCAAGTTCCTATCTGCAACACTAGGGGCAAATTCAGACCCGATTGGATGGACTCCTACATCATCAGCGAACAACAGCCATTCTCTTGGATTCAGATGGCTTCAAGATCTCAAAACCGATCAACATGGACAAAGTTAAACCTTTTTTTTTATCCTTGAGAGGCTCGCTAGGCCGAAAACCCAGAAGGGCGACCCAGGCAAAAGTTAGAGCAAAAAAATGAAAAAAGAACAAAAATGAAAAAAATGAAAAGAAAAAAGAAAAGAAGAAAAGAAAAGAAAAGAAAAAAATAAATGAAAAGAAAAGAAAAACAGAGCTCACAAGGTTGAAAACCTATAAGGGCGGCCTTGGCAAAAGTTAGAGCGCAAAAAAAGAGTGTTAACACCTGAGTGAACCTCAAACCCGGAACTACGAACAGCCTGATTCCCATCTTTGGGATACGTAGGCAACTTCATCCTGAAGTCCAACCCTAATCATTTTCAGCCTGCTTGGCTCATCCATGTTGATTGGTTTATCCTTGTTCAAACTCGGCTATCCTATTCCATTAGAAGATTCAGCTGCAAGACAATTCAAGTTCAGATCTGAGGTTATGCATCTCAAGGGTAAATTCCATTTGCAAAAATAATTTTGAGAATTTTTAATGAGGTTGACTAATTTTCTCAGAAATTATTTCATTTTTCCAAAACTGGACCATTTCTTGGACCCAAAGAAAGGAAAATTTTTAGTGCTCACAACCTGACTTGAATGATTTCAAATCAAAAAATCGAACAAGTATGTTAATCTAACTCTCATGTTGGTTAAAATTTGTTGTAGTAGAAAGCCAAAACAAAAAATGGTCAAAATGATGAACTAGGGCATAGTTGAGTCAAGTTTTCTATCTATTCCCCATTATCAATGTATTCGCCAGAAAGGGCACAACTAAAACTAACAGCAAAAGGCCAAAAGCTCTCACATCCTCCAAGCAGCGAGGTATCAAGCTAAGTGCGAAGCACGAACTAGAGCGGGATATTCAATTCCCTCTTCCGGATGATCACACCCAAATTGGCGTCTGACCTGGAATGGGGATGTAGAAAATGCAATGTGTCAGATGAATCAATTGTATACCTGGCTGGTGAGACATATTGTAATTCATCTCGGTCAAGCTAAGCTAAAGGCATCATTAACCGATGTCAGTTGCAGATTTGCTGCACATCCAGGTGCGCCACAACCCCTCTGTGGGAAAGTTCACAAGTTGTGAGCGAAAGAAGGAGAATCTAGTATAATACTAGGGGCAAGAGCCCACAACTTCCTGTTTATCCATCAACCACCTAGGGGAGGGATAAAAAATAAGAGAGATTGAAGAATAGAGAGATGTGTGCTGAGAGAAAAAGTGAGAAAAGGGTTTTTTCAGAGAAAAAGATATTGAGTGCTAGAGTGATGTGAGAATCACAAATAAGAAAGGGTCGGAAACAATATCAGGAAAAACAGGCTCCTCGTGAATTGAGAGGTCTTCCACAGATGATAGCAGAGTATCTATTTGTTGTGTGTGTGTTTTTGTTTGTCTCGATTCTTGTTTTGAGTCGTTTCGAGTGTCAATAGATGTGTTTAGGTTATTTTACCTTTGTTTTCCTTTGTTGAGTCATTTTGACTGTGGTCGCTCGTAGGCTCAATACCTGGTCCAGGACTCATTCTCAATCTCAGTTTCAAAAAAATCGTTTTATGCTCAGAGTGCTGTGCCATTCTCCACATTTGTGCAAAACAAGATTCTTTCTTTCATAAACTGCAGGGTTCAACCTAGGTCATGTGAGAACAGTTGAACTAGGACCTATCTGAAGCTATATAGGTTCCAAACTGCAAAGCAAAAGAAAAGAGGGAAAATTTGGAGCATCTTAGTGTGTTTTGACTTAACAAATTCCGAGACTGCATTCCAGGTGCATCTTCTCAGGCCTCGCCTTTCACTAGAGTATGAGTGTATCTCGACCCCAAGTTCAAGCCTGCTTCAAGTTAGAATGGCAGTCCAAGCAGCACCCGTGGTTTTCATATGCAAATGTTGCCCCTCGCCAATATGAACATGATGTATCCTTTTTTAGTTGAGCATGTTGCAAAGTCCTCTGAGAGGTAAATTGGAGACACCAAAGTACATATTTGCCTCCTTTCTTGCATAGAATGTATACTTTCATGTACACTTCTGTTGCATGCATGCGCGCATCGTTTATGATTCTTGCATAGAATATGCTTCCAATATTGCATAGAATATGCTCTTGTTTCATACATAGAATATGCTTTCAGTGTTGCATAGAATATGCTTTTGTCTCTTGCGTAGAATATGCTTGTTTCATGCATAGAACATGCTTTCAATTAACATCATGCATCTATCGCACAATAATCTCACTCAAGTGCATCTATTTCACAATTTCATATCACTCGCACTGTCTTGTGCACCTTGTGCTCGTGTATCACTCGCACTATCATGTGTACCTTGTGGTTGTGTATCACTCACATAGTCTTGTGCACCTTGTGGTTGTGTCTCACTCACACTGTCTCGTGCATCTACACTTTGTGTCTCACTCGCACTGTCATGTGCCTTCTTTGGTCTAGGAGACCTTAAAATCTTGCATTTACACTAGCGCTTTCTTGCGCATCACACTTTTTTGTGTAGTTTACACTCGCGCTTTCTTGCGCATCGCACTTTTTGTGCAGTTTACACTTGCGCTTTCCTGCTCATTGCACTTTTTTGTGTAGTTTACACTCGCGCTTTCTTGCGCATTTATTCACTCTTTCTCCACTCGTGTGAGGCGCGTGTGGGCGCATTCGCACTTTCTTGTGCAATTTACATTTGCGCTTTCTTGCGCACTTATTCCCTCATTCTCCACACGCGTGAGGCGCGTTTGGACGTATTCGCAATTTTTTTTATGCATTACACTTGCGCTTTCTTGCGCATCGCACTTTCTTGTGCATTGGAATTTATACTCGCGCTTTCTTGCGCATCGCACTGTTTTGTGCACCTGCATCGCACTGTCTTGTGCACATTGTATTTTTGTATCATTTGCACTGTCTTGTGGATTGCAATTTAATCGCGCTGTCTTGCGCATCGCGCTGTCTTGTGCACTTGTATAGCACTGTTTTGTGCATTCACTCTGCATCGCATTGTCTTGTGCATTCATCTGGTCTAGGAGACCTTAAATCTTCTAAAGGTGCAATTCCTTTGGTGTTTGTCGTGCCCGAACGACTTTCGGTGGTCTGGTATAGCCACCTGTCTGTGTTTGCGGTGAGTTCCTAGGAGATCAACTGAGACGGTGGAAACTAGAGTTCGAATGGCCGATGCCTAGAATGCAAAGGTTCGGGATTTCCGAGACTAAAGTCTGGTTTAAATACCCAAGGGTGTATCCTCGGCTTGAAATCTGTATGGAAGCCCCATAGGTTGAGGTAGCGTGTATGCGCCTCGATTCTGGATACTGAACCAACCTAGTCGGTCACCCTGTTGGAGAATATGGAAAGTTGCGAACATAGTCAGGAAGAAAAGTATTACTGTGGTTTGGAAGCACAAGATGAAGAAGAGGAAGATCCCCAGCAGCATGAGGTGAGTCATCGCCGATTGCCCCTGTAAGGTACTTTCGAGAGTGTCACTTCCTAGCTACATCATCATATCTATCATAATTACTTCTGTTGCATTGCCTTCTGTCGCATTGTATATAGAATGTATATCTATTTTATCGCCTGCATCCTTTCCATGTTAAGCTTAGTCTGGCATGTGCTCATACATTTCCTTCGTTGAAGCATGGTTCTGTGATAATGTGTACGCGCCTATTTCACTAAGAGAATTGTGGTCTGAGGGTTTCGGCACCTTTTCTGTGTTAGACGTTGTCTATTTTGTGTCCATGCCTTTTCTAGGCAAAATGTGGTTTGGCTTACGCCTTACTCACTGCATCCATGCTACCCAATTACTCAGCAAATCATGCCACCCAATTATTCCTCAGCAAATCATTCCTCACTTATATCATGCCACCCAATTACTTGTATTCTTTCTGCGAAACGCATAGTTCTGCATGTGCACATGCCTATTCCACTAAGAGAATTGTGGTTTCAGGGTTCCGGCACCTTTTCTATGTTAAGCGTAGTTTGATTTTGCATCTCCATTCTTTTGGGATATTTGTGTGGTTTTGCACTGCTTGTGGTTTGATTGTTTCATTGCACTGTATTTCATTTACATTGTGTATCATTTTGCATCCTGCCCCTGAACTACGCTGGTTTGATTCCTTGCAAAGGGATACACAGGCAACCTTCGGGTTCAACCAACTGCATTTGTATTTTGTTTGTTTGCCCAAGTCTTACGGCCTTGTCAAAATGGGTCGTCTCTAGGCTTTGACATTCACTCACGTCATTTCATGACTCTAAGCTCTGTCAAAGAGGGGCAACCGTAGGCACCCCATTTTTGACCGCCCTTAAGACTTGGGCGCCACTAATTGCTTACTTAGTGATGAAAGATGTGCAGTGCAAAGGTGCGATTTCTTCGGCAATGAGAGCGTCAAATCCCAACCTCACACCCCTTTTTGGACCAAAGCCTTTTGACCAAAATGATTTTAGACCTTAAAACCCTCTCTTTCAAAACATTTTTGTCAAAGGTTCCTATGATGTTCTGAGGCTCGCATTTCATTAAATGTTGCGCTTTTCGGTAAACCGAGTAAGGACAAAGTAGAAATGAATTAAAGAGATGTAAAATCATTGGAAAAAATATTTAAAACATCTTTTTTAGAGGTTTGGAGTTGAAGAAATTAAGAGGAGAGGGAAGAAACCCAGTTGGGGAAGAAGTTGGGAATGAATCATTGAGAGAGAGAGTCGAGCAGCCCTCGCTAAATCAGGCCTATCCATTTGTACACTTGGATTTCAGCTATGAGGCCACCACCATTGGAAAGTGGACATCCAGGGCTTCATTTTACATCCAAGAATCTCCTAAAGCCGAGTCCGGATGAGGGAGATATGGATGGTTAAAGTTAGGCATCAATCCAGTTGGACCGAAACTAAGCAGTCTTCACTAAAAGAGGGATATCTCTTAGCACACTTGGAATTTTGATGTAAGGCTGCCACCATTGGAAACAAGACTTCCGGGGCTTCAATATAGGCACAAGAATGACTTGAAAAGAAGTCCAGATGAAGGCGTTATGCCCATTTGAAGTTGGACCTGGAGAGTAGATTTTTGCTGTCGGGCACTGGTAGTGGCTGGTCGGCCACGGCTGTGGCTGGTCGGCCACCATTGGTGGCTGGTCAGCCACAGATGTGTATGGTTGGCCACCAATGATGGCTGGTCGGCCACTAGTGTCCAAAACTCAAATTTTTTGCAGATATTTCTCCTCTAGCAGTATCACACTGCTCCAGATATTTCTGAATTGATATTTTCGACCAAGGCTTGTATTTTTCTATATATAGAGGCCATATCTCTCGTATTAGAAGGTTATAAAAATTTTGGGAGCCTCTCTCTCTAAAATCCTCTCTCTCTAGTCTTCTCTCTCTCTTGAGCTTCTGTGCTTAGAGGCTTGTATACTTCAAACTTTAACCTATCAACCCTTAACCAAAGTGGTTCATCTTTGGGCTGAGGTTGCTTGAAGCTCTCTTGGAGCCTCCTTTGAGCTCTAGAAGGTGGTTTAAGCTCAGATTTGTGCCTATTTTGTGCTTTGGTTCCAAGAGGTATATTACTTGCTTTGCTAGCTTGCTTTGAACACTTGTTTTGCCATCTTTTCACACTATTTTTGAGCTGGTTTTCAACTGTAAAAACCTCTATTTTCAATCCTAAAAATGGTGGTTTGAGCCTATTTTGTGTTAGGGGGTTGTCTCTCCCTTTTGTTCCTTAGCTTATATAGCCTTTTGTGCCATTTCTTACCATCTTTAAGTCAAAATTTTTGGGGCTTTAAACCACTGTAATTTAGAGTTATTTTAGTGGTAAAAAATGTTTTTGAAATCCAAAAATGGAGGGGTTAGCCTCCCCTCCTTGTGTCTTGCTTGCATGCCTAGTTAGCATCACATGATAGCATGTTTTTGTAGCCTAACTTAGCTTATTTCCACCATATTTTTGCCTCTGATTTGGACTGTTTTAGCTCTGTTTTGGGCTGCTTTGGTTATATAAGTCTTGTTTTGCATAGTTGTAGTGCAAATGACTTCACTAGTTTGGTGTTTTAGGCCTTTAAACATGATTTGCTTGAGTTGGTTGCATGTTGTAGTGCCTTTTTACATGCAATTTCAGCATATATAGCTCTTTCACATGCTCATTTGTTTCACTCTTTCATTGCTTTTGAGAGTTGCTCTTGAGTCTTGTTTGCAAACCTAGATAGCTTAACATGTGAGCATGTTTTTTTAGCATTTTGTACCTTCATTTTAGCATGTTTTGGTTACTGTTTTGACTGGTCTTAGCTCTGTTTTGAGCTAGTTTGCGGCTTGTATTGTGTGGTTGTAGTGCAATCTCTTTCACTAGCTTAATGTTTTAGGCTTTTAAGCATGATTGCAAGAGTCGCTTGCATGTTTTAGTGTCTTTTTGCACTCCATTTCAACATGAAATATCTGCAACCTCCCTCATTTCTTCACTTTTTCATTTGCTTTGAGGGTTGTTAAACTTTGGGTTGTGTTTAAGTTTGAGATTGAGACTTGTGCTTAATGGTTTTAATCCTCTTTTGAGGGTTTCTACTAACCAACGGCATGATCTCTCTCATGTCTTAAGTCATCCTTTGGTTGACCCCTCTCTCATTAGAGGACACTCACCTTGAACTAACCGGTTAAAGAATGGTTTGGTAATGTAAAATGAGTAAATAAAACATGACAAGTAAAACTTGAGCAAGTTAAGCATGTCGTGTTGCATTGCATGTGTTTGGATCGGACGTTAATCCAAACACAAGGAAAATGGGACGTTTCATACTCAAAGTGATGAAACGTGCCACTTTTCTTAGTCACCGACACCCTTGATCATGCATGACAGGGTGGTGGTCCTTCGAGTCTTATTTGTGCATTCATTAACCTAGTACAAGCTTGGTTCTTTGGCCATCATGCATTGAAAATGCTTGGTTGATGGCTTGAGAGCCAAGTGCTACACTTCTTTAAGCTTGAGAAATGATAAGGAGTGTAACAGTACACACATTCCTTGAAAATGCTTTGTTTTGCCTCTGTTGCTCTCTATTGCAGCAAAAACAGAAGTCCAGAAAATGGGGGTGGCCGACCGGCCACTTGAAGTAGCCGACTGCCACTTAAACTAGCCGACCGGCCAGTTAAGGTGGCGGACAGCCACTTTTTGTAGCCGACCGGCCACCAGTGAATTTTTGTGCAAGTGTGTTCCTGTGTTGGAGCAGAGGCAATCTGGAAGTTGGTGCAATTTTCCAAGATCAAATGAGTGCAAACAGAGGCATCTGATGTCATGGCAAGAGCATTTTCGGAAGGAAGCAACCGAGCATGCATGCATCCCTCGTCCCTCGAGGCCGTTTAAATTGCTTTACTAGTTAGTTAGCATAGCTAATCATTCAATTCGTTTTGTAATATTTTAATTAGCTTAGCATAGCTAGTTATTCAATTGTGTTGTAATAATTAATTAGCTAGAATAGTTAATTAGTTGTTTTGTAATAATTAGCTTAGCTTAGTGTAGCTTAGCTTATTCATTCGGACCCTCCTTCGAGAGAGCGCAATGTTGTAATAAGTGTCCTTGTGTGTGTGTATGTCTTCCAACCCACGTCTTTCTCCCTTTTATTTATCTGCTTTTGATGGTTAGATTAGGATCACGTTTCAATTAGCATACCTTATGCTTGAATGTTTTCATCATTTATTTGTCTTGCATGCACCGAGGCTCGGCGCATCATTCAAACTGCATTACAATTTCAATACTTATTTGAATATGTGTTTCAAAGCATGTTATCAAATTGTTGCATTCTTATGCTATCTTAGTAGCCGAGTCTATTAATTTCATGTTGCATGTGTTGCATTAGGCATCTTAACATAGTTAGGATCATGCATTGTTTCTAACTAGCTTTTATTTTGACTTGGAGTACTCTGTAAGTTTTACTCTTTAGCATGCTTGCATGAGTGTGAGCGTTGCCATGTTTTGCATGCTTGCCATGAGGCTATGTGCTTACTTGATTAACTGCATGAATGCCTGTGGATGAAGGCTTTGTTACTTGAATTAGAACAATTCGATAAATGTGAGTTTTAAGCCCATCGTGTTTGATGGCAAATCCGCGTTTTAGCCCACTTGAGGGTGGCACATTCAAACCATTTTCGAAAACAAACATGAATTGATTCGTTCCAATTCTTGCGATTTTAGTCTATACTTTCTTGTGTGCGTCACATAGTAAAGTTAACTAATAACCGGAATAAGAACACATGTGTTTATAAAACAACATATCATGATAGTAGAGGTCGATCTTTGATCGGGCGATGGGGGTGCTCATTTCAGGACCTTCCCCTCTCGTACCCAAGTTCCCGAGCCGAGGCAACTTTGGTGATGACGGACACGTGGCCTTTGGCACGAGTCAGGGTTTCCTAAATTTCCAAAAATAAAATATTTAGGTGGCGACTCTGTAATCTGGCAAGCAGTCCAGTTTTGGCATTGTTTGATTTAAAATCTGATTTTCCAAAAATGATTTGCCGGATTGGACTCTTTGGTGTTTATCAGTCTCACATTGCACTTTGTGAGATTAGATTCAGAACCGTGACAAGAGTCCGAACTGTAGGACAAATTCGAGCTCTCCGAAAGAGGGCACGAAAAAGTCGAGCTACAGAGATCATTTCAGATAATGGTTCCCATTTCAAGAAAGAAGTGATAGACATGTTGGAAAAATATAACGTTACTTTCCATAAGTCATCCATATACCAGCCGCAAACCCACGGATCTGTTGAGGCCGCTAACAAGAACATCAAGCATATTTTGCAAAAGATGGTTGAGACCTACAGGGACTGGCCAGACAAATTGTCATTCGCACTCTGGGGCTATAGAACTTCAATCTGGACGTCTATTGGGGCAACTCCTTACTCTCTTGTCTATGGGATGGAAGTTGTTCTACCAATCGAAATAGAAGTTCCATCGCTGCGAGTTATGGCTGAGTGTCAAATAGTAGAGGTGGACTGGCAATAGAGCAGGTTCGAAGAACTGATGTTGTTTGATGAGAGAAGGCTGAAAACATTGTACCATGTTCAGGGTTATCAACGCAGGATTGCCAGGGCTTTTAATAAGAAGGTTAAGTCCACGAATCTCAAGGAAGGGGATTTGGTGCTGAAAGCCAACTGAGCTCCCATCCATGATCCTAGGGGCAAGTTCAGACCCAATTGGACTAGTCCTTACATCATCAAAACTATTTGGTCTGGTGTTGCTGTTATTCTCATGGACTTGGATGGCCTAGAATTTTCCTAACCATCAACATTGACAAGTTCAAGAAGTACTATTCCTGAGAGGCTCGCTAGGCGAAAACCCGGAAGGGCGACCTAGGAAAAAGTTAGAGCACAAAAAATTAGAAATAAAGAAAAACTGAGCTCGCAAGGTTGAAAACCCTAAAGGGCGCCTTGGCAAAAGTTAGAGCACAAAAGGAGAGCATTAATACTCGAATGAACCCGAACCGAACTACATAAGGCCTGATTCCCATCTTCGGGATACGTAGGCAACTTCATCCTGAAGTTCAGCCGCAAACGCCTCCAACTCAACTGTCCTGTCCATGTGTTTGATCAGGTCATCTTTGTCTATTCTTTATCTGAGTGTTTGGTTGTGATCTTCATTCTGAGGAGTGGTTACAGTGCTGAGCAGTGTTATTCAAACAAGGGGCAATTTGTGATCTTTGGATTCGGGGTTGTATACATCTCAAGGATTGATTCGGTGTGTGTCAAGTGGTGATCTTATCGAAAATGGTTTTGAAAAGTTTTGATAAAAGTTAATTTTTGCTCAAATTTTACCTTTTACAACTTAGACCATATTTGGACCAAAAGAAAAACTTTCAGTGCTCACAACTTTAATTTCATTGATTTCAAAACAAAGTTCTCTAACTCTTGATACAAATCAAAGTTGCTTTCATTACATTCAGAAAACTTGAAGAGTAAGATCAAAGCAATAAACTAGGGGCATAGATGAGTCAGGTGTTCCTGCATTGCCCGTTATGCTTGTGGAAACTTCTGATGCCAAAGTGGGCCCGGTTTGTGCTTCATCTTCAAGCCAAGTCAGGCACTCGCCAGAAAAGGCGCAACTGAAACTAGGGGCAGGAGCCAAAATTTCTATCATCCTCCAAGCAGTGTGGTACCTAGCCAAATGTAAACCTTGGATGGGAATGAAACTGATGCTCTACCCCCTCCTCTGGGCAAGTCTGATCATGTCCAAACTGACGCTTGAACAGGAATGGAAAGTAGAATACACAATGTGACAGGCCGATCAGTGTATGCCAGGTTGCCAGTCATGCTCATTTTGGTCAGATTAAGCCAGGACAACACCAAGCAATGTCAGCAGCAAACCTGCTGCACATCCAGTGGCACCACCATTCCTCATTCGAGAAATTCACTAGCTGTTGGCAGAAGAAGTATGCTCGAGCTAAGTATGCAGGGCAAGAATCCACTACCTTCAGCTTGTCCATAAACACCTGGAGAGGGATGAAAGAAAAGAGAGATAAAAGAATAGAAAGATGTATGTTGAGAGAAAAGTAAGAAAAGGGCTTTGAGAGAAAAACAAAGCATGAGTGCCGAGAGATGTGAGAAACACATATTAGCAAGGATGGGAAACATTACCTGAAGAAGTAGTGGACTTCCCGCGAATTTGGTCGTCTCTTGTCGATGGAAGGCGTCTAGGCCCATCAAAGTCTCGGCCAGCACAAAATCAATATAACTCTTTCCCTCTTTCAAACCTTGGGCCACTTCAACTAGACGAATGCTAGACCCTCCGAAACTAGAGGCAAGAAGGAAATGTGCTAGCATGCACAAGCAGAGGGCATGTTGCCGAAAATCCCGCCAAAGAAGGTTACTTCAGTCGCCGACCTCAAAAAATCGATGAATCAGGCTGGGAATATCCAGCTCTCCGTTGTGAACCAAAGATCAAGCCTCATCTAGTGTGAGCCTACACATCTGTCCCAAAGCTTGGATGTGGCCGACATAGGGCTGAGGTATGATTTTTTCATCTTGCCGGGATTCTATTAGCACTTGAAATTCTTCGATTGTTGGGCATATCTCTTGTCCTCCGAAGCTAAAGACATATGTAATCGGGTTCCAACATCTAGCTGCGGCATGAAGGAACGGAAAATGAAGCGAAGAACGGCTCAACGGGAAAAGAGCATTTATGCCGAAACCCTGAAAATTCATCTTTTTCGAGCCGTCTAAAGTTGTAGTCCAATCTGAGAGTATTTCGACGAAAAATGGCTCCATTTGTGATGAATTTGCAGCTGAAATGAAGAGATCACGAAGCTCAACCTTTTGTAGAAGATAAGGTAGTGAGTGGAAGCCAGGTGTCAACAATCTGGAGGTTCTTCACTTTGGTGGCCGGCCGGCCACTGCTGATGGACGGTAGGCCACATTGGTGGACAGCAGGCCACTGTTGGTAGCCGGCAAATCCCTATTCTGGT
This sequence comes from Camellia japonica, assembly GCA_030407325.1. NCBI lineage: Eukaryota > Viridiplantae > Streptophyta > Magnoliopsida > Ericales > Theaceae > Camellia > Camellia japonica. Next base: position 140,528,350 of record JAPPVO010000017.1, on the reverse strand, counting down.
CAGCACCCTTCTTCTCGAGCCTGCTGCCCTCCTTTGTGCTGAACATTGCTGAAAGCATGTGTTTTGGTTCTGCTCTTTGTGTGTTTTAGCGTCTTGTTTTGAGTCCTTTTTGGTTTTAGCAAGTTTGTTGAGTTGTAGCTGTGTTGTTTTGTTTTGTTTATCGAGTTGAAGTTTAGTTGTTTTGTCAAGTTATATGTTGTTGATTATCGAGTTGTATGCTGTATTTTGTATTTTGGTTGTTGTTTGGTTCGCTGCCCGATTAAGCGTCTTGTTTTAATCAAACGTTCTTGGCCATTTCAATTCCTTGTCCATTTCATGCATATAGTGCTCATGATGCAACAAAAAATACATAACACTTTTTTATAAAACTGCCAGTTTTATTTCGATCATGGCTTTTTACAAAAGATAAGTACAAGTTTTTAAAGCAAAACGAAACTTCCTAAAGCTATACATGTGCTAATACTGTTAACAAAAAGAAACTAAGCAAAATACAAAAAAATCAGCGCTAGTCGCCTCAGGCTCGAGAAGCTCTCTTCGTCCTCCTCCTCAGAGGAGAGGACTCTGGGGCACTGTCTCCGTCAGTGCCACTGTCTGAACCTGGACTGGAACCCGAGTCGACGTCATCTCCGCTCTTCTCCTCACAGCTCCCCTCGGCATCGCCTTCACTCTCGGAACTCGAGCCGGCGTCATCATCACCACTCTCAGATGAATCTGAATGCTGACTTTCTACCTCCTCAGAGTCGCTTGTCTCAATATCATCATCACTCAGAATAGGCTCTAAAAGACCGCTCACGGCTCAGGTACCCCTAGCTCTGCCTCGACCGTGTGCTTGAACTTGTCTCTCTCTCCTCCTTACTGCCAGAAGAGGTACTGCTGGTGTGGGTGCTGTAGCTACCGCTGGTGCCATCGGTATCGGTGGAATCTGAAAAGACAGTTGTCACATATCAATTACAGTATGCGTATCAGATACAAGCACAGCGTGCAAAATGAGTATATGCAGAAGTCAGATACAGTGTGTGAATATAGTATGTGAATGCAGTGTATCAGATGTGGTGTATCGACGTAGCGTATCAGTGCAATTTGGGAAGTTTTTAGTTAAAATGTCAGTGTTAGTGTGTTAGTGAAAGTTTGATGCCTACAATGGAAAACTGAAGAAATTACCTGAATACCGTAGAGGCTAAGTAGCACCTCTCTCCTCTGTACCATCCCCATCAGGGAGGCTATCAGCTCGAGAGCACCTCCCGTATACTCGATGGATGCCTGTAAATGCAGTTTGAATGATCAGTATCTACAAATGAACATATCTGAAATGAAGTATCGAATGCAAATATAAAGTGCAGTTCATACCGGAGTCAGGCCTCAAATCCCGACAAGTGCATGCCCAGTTGCCGCGGGCTTAATCGGAACCTGTTAGGGATCCCTGGTATGCCACCAGCATGTCAACTCGGTCGGAAGCTCTGGCCAGCCGGTGACCTGCCCAGTACGAGAGGCCCCTCCAGTCCTGGCCCTCGTCGTTTGAGTCCTACCTACCATAGGGGCACCTGCTGCTCTGCCTGTATGAGCATGAATACCTATCAAGGGCGGCATCAGATGTGTCCGAATGAAGGCCGCATAATCCCCCTCCCCGTGGAAGTAGTCCGTGTCCAAACCCTCCGTGAACTAGATCATCTCTTGAAATGAGAGACTCTCCGTGGCCCTCATAGATGCTAGAAGAGGCATGGACACTACTGGCTCAGGCAAGCCCATGGTTTGGCGCATGAATCGCTAGCCTAGAAACCAAGCTCGGCACATCGAGCCCTCTAGCAGAAGTCAAAAACGGGAGGCCCCCTATGCACCGGCATCAATGCCCAAGGCTGCCAAGCGATCTGCAAACAAAGGATATATGCAGATGGTTAGTCGTCGTCAGTTGTTGATAAAGCAGAAATAACTATGACTTTTGGGTTACCTCCCCCGCAGCTGCTGTGTCGAAGTATCGGCAAACGAATGTGAAGGTCTCCCGAGTCCTCTGCAAGCATCTATCATCGTACCGGTGAGAGTATGGCACAACAGGAGGCATCTCCACCTCTGACTCTGGAGCAAAGGTAGGGAAATATGTATATACCCATAGCTACAAGGAAAAGGCAACAATGAGTATACAGTGTACGGAAAGTACAAGTGCAGATCCAGAGAATAAAATGTGTAGTGCAGCGTGCAGAGTCTACAGATACAAAGGATGTAGAATGTGCAATGCAGAAAGCGCAGTGTATAGCAGTATGCAGTGTGCAGAAAGTGTAAAGCAGAAAGCACAGATATAGAAGACAAAAAATGTAAACCAGAGATGTAAAGCATACCTCCCAGGCTCATCAATAGCCTCTGAGTCTGTCTCCCCTCCTGTGGGACGTGGAGCTCATATAGCCGTACTAGGGGTGGGCGCGGATCGGTTGCGGCCACGAAACCTCCAATCCGCCATCCGTCTGCCAGATTGGCGGATTGGAGAAAATCAATCGGCATCCGTTCGCCAATTCGGCGGATGCGGATTTGGCGGATTGGCGGATGGATACGAATCGGTTTGGCGGTTTGAAATTTTACAAATTTTCAACAAAAAACAAAAAAAAAAAACGCCACTCCACCCGAACCCTAACCCGAAAAATGCCATAAACTAGGTTGGTGTGCATGCTACTACTACTACTGTTATTAATGCTTTTGTGGTCTGTTTTCCATCTTCAAGTTTTTCTGTGCTGTCTTCTTAGAAATGCTCTCACTATTGCTAGTCCTATATCATTACTCATATTAAAAATTTCATGTCTAACTTCATTTATAATCGCAGTGTTTTTTTTTTTGGGATCAATAATTGTTGTTAATTATGTGAAAATATCGAAACAAGATAATCTCAAGACATAATTAAATGGCTGTAATAAATGAATTAAAACAAAGGAATGGAGAAACAGGTGATATAGAGCTAGATCCAATACTTAAAAATTGAATAAACAAGCTTACTAACCACTTGAGCAGCAAATGGCAACATTTTTTCTGGTGGCATGCTGGCACAAACAGCTGCAGATTAAATACAGGGGAAAAAAAAAATTATCAGTTCCATCACTGGCCCCAGCTTCATATATGTAAAAAAGAAAAAAATAAAAATAAAAAGCAGCACCAATGTTTTGGAATGATTGATTAAATATTGGACAACAGGGTTGAAAGTTAAAACAAATCTAATTATCACGAGACACTGCACAAAAGACCAGACATACTACTGATGATGCAGTTTTATTTGCAATATGGTGCTGCAAATCATCTGGGATACCTCTGCAAGGGGGTTGATTAGGTGATTGCCTATGTAGTTTTTAAACAAAAGTAATAAAAAATGAATGTTTATTTCATTCATTTTACTTACCATAAAGAACTGCTCCAATAAAAGCATCTCCAGCACCTGTTATGTCAACAAGTTCTGAGGGTGGTATCTTCTCAGCTGTTCCAACAAATAACCTCCCACTCACAGTCCCTATCCCATTATCTAAAACATGAAGCACCAAAGTAACTTTTTTAATTATAGACTCTACCAATTTCACCATAGCTTTCCTTTCACAAACTCTATTCATATTCAAAGGAGCAATACATCAATACTAGTTCCATAAAGATTTCCTTACCATAAAGATTCAGCTCTCATTTGGGGTTTCACAAAACTACTTACCCCAAAGGAGCAATACATCAATACTAGTTCCATATTAAAAAACACACTGGTCAGAAAACTTATGACCCACAAAACACACACCCCTTTGGCAAAGTTTAATCAACAAAAAATTTAACTTTAAGAATGATGATACAAAAAAATTTCTGTACTTCACACTATGTTTGATAACCTAAGAGATGATACAAAGAATTTAACTTTAAAAAAGGCATTTCTTTATTCAATAATCACAATATATATATATATATATAATCAGACACTGGATCGAAGTAAAATCAGAGTTCCTAAATATATATATAATCAGACATTGGTGCTACATGGATATAGTTGTCCCTTAGAATAAAGAAAACAACAAACAAACAGAGTTCTTAAATAGAGAAGCATGAATAATTAGGTAATCTACAAAACTAACCTGGCAAGAAAACCCAAATTTAACTTTTAAGCTCTCCGAATCGGCTGTGTTGTAATCTAGAAAACCCAAATTTAAGAACCATCATAAGAACAGTCGGAAGGAGAAAGGTGAAAAAATCAAAACCCAGAAAATGGGGAGAAGAAGAGAAAGAAAAAAGAAAAAGAGAAGAGAAGAAAAGAAAGGGAAGAAGAGAAGGAGAGAGAGAGAGCGGATACCTCAGTGTATATTGCCGTTTAGTGTAGATCGATCGGGCGTTTAGTATAGATCGATCGGCGTTCGTGTGTAGATCGTTGGACGGCGACGATGGGTAGGGGAGAGAGAGAGAGAGAGAGTGAGTGTCCATCTCTGTGCGTTGTGTTTTCCATCGGAGAAATTAGGGCAAAATGAGACAAATTAGAAACAAAAGGGGCTGTTGCAGTGTTGCTGGCGTAACAAAAAAAAAAAATAACGTGGCACGGTCGGGTCGGGTTAGCTGGATAAAATGGCAGGTGACCCGTCACCCGACCCGAACCCGAAATAAAGACAAATTCCTGGCCCGCATCCGTCCGCCACTTACCACGCATCCATCCGTTTGTGTTCGGATCGGGTCGGGTCGGATCGGGTCTGGCGGGTCGGTGGATCCGCTGCACAGCCCTAAGCCGTACAATGTGGCCAAGCTAGCACCGTCCCAATCATAGAGTCGGACCTGAGATAAGTCCACTAGGGTGCTCAAGAGATATTCCACATGTTCGCAAACAAAGTGGTACCGAAGAGGAACATCAAAAAGCCTCGGGCGTAGTGCTCAGTCTCCTCTGGGGTCTCTGGCTCTCTCTATTGGAAATGCTCGGTGAACCAGCTATATCGTACCTCCCTGGTCGGAAGAAAGGTGGACGTGCTCCTAGCAGGTGTAGCCAGGCGACCTCCCATCTGCCCATGTCCATATCGTAAGGGATCGAATTACTTCCTATTTCTACACTTGTAAGCATGACGAAGTCATAGGGAGTCATCGTCATCTCCCAGTGTGGAGAAGTAGAAGGAGTTGGTGGTATCCCACCACCGCTCCACTAATGCACCGAGAAGTGGTCGACTCACAACATGGCGCAATAGCCCCATGCAGAACAAGTCAAAGCCGGCCTCGTCAATGATGTGGCGCACCCCAGCAGGGAGCTCCATATACCAGTCCCTCGCGGACGTGGCTCCATAGCCCCTAATATAGCAAGAGTCCTCCTGTGATCAGAACAATGATATGAGAACAGGCAGATAAAAATGCAGTGTAAGAAATATAGTGCAAGAGTGTGATTAAGGTAAGAAATGCAATGTAAGCATTACAGTTGAAGCAACTAATGCATTTAAAGCAAGAAATGCAATGTATGCTGAGGAAAACGGGAGAATACAGTGTATGCCTCGGTGGCGCCATAAGACAAATAAGAGTCCAGCTCTCGTAGCAAGAGGTCCTCCGGTGCGCGTCGCGTAAACGCTCTAAAGTACTTGATACCCCCGGGAGGTAGTACATGTATCTGAGGATGGTATGTCACCGGATCAAAGGGGCGTACCCCTAGTGGTAGTATCTCGGGCTCTAGCTCGGCCTCCATCCCTGCCGAAGGTGGAATCTCGAACGGAGCTCCGTAATGGGGTAGATCATCCGCCATCTAGAAAAAAGATGCGAAAGTGGTGAAAAATGAAGAAAAATGGAAGAAAAAGGGCAAACTTGGAAAAAGTCAAACCCTAGGAGAGAGAAAGTGGAGGAAAAAGTCAAAGTCGGGAAAAGTGTACAGAACTCGAGAGAAACTCGAGGAAAATAAGCCTAGAATGGTGAAAGTGAAGGAAAAAGCACCGAAATCAAATTTCAATCGGTTCAAAGTGAAGAAAACAAAGAGGATTTAGCGAATAAACTTCGCGTGGGGTGTTGAAAAACGCGTAGAAAGCGCGAATCTAGAAAGAAGGAGCACCTAGAGAGAGAGAAGGAGCAATTTCGGATGTGGGGTTATGTGGAAATGAAGGGCCAAGACCTATATTTAAAGACCCAAGCCAAAAAGACCAAAAAACCCTTAATCTGCCACGGGTGGCCGGCAGGCCATATTGGTGGTTGGCAAAGGGTATTGAAGGCAGCAGGTGGCCGGCGGCCTCCTTTTGTGGCCAGCAAGTGCCCTATGGCTTTCCCTGGAGTCCTGATGTTGTTTTGTGTCCTTGGTTTCTAAGAAGTATAGGGATTGTTCACTGTTGAGTTCAGAATGTCTCTACGGAAGCTCAAACTGTGTTTTCGATGCACAATGTTTGTCACTTGTCAACATGAACGAGGTGTATCCTTTAAACATATTGTAACTCTTCCGGGAGGTAAATCAAAAGTTTGCTATTGGATTTGTTTTGTTATGCTTTGTACCTTGCGTGGAATATGCATTTCGTTTTGGTGCGTGAATATGCATTTCTCCATTGGTGTATAGAATATGCATTTCATGCTGTTGCATGTATATATATTTCACGTTATTGCCTGATTATGCATTTTGCTTTTATGCATGAAATGAGCATTTGTTTTGAATTATGCATGGAATATGCATTCATCTTGAATCATGCATGGAATATGCATCCACTTTTGAATCACGCATAGAATATGCTCCTGTTACCAATCATGCATAGAATATGCTTATGCTTTTGTCTTGCGTAGAACATGCATTCCTACTGAATTACACTTGTTAGGTTTCTTTCTTAGAAATGCATGATATTGTATGTACGGTTCATTTAAAGGAGTTCCAGGTACAATCATTCGTGCCCTTTGAATCACATCCTTTTACTCTTCCTCCTCTCGCGTGCAACGCGTTAGGACCATCCCTTCGGTTAAAAACATTCGGGTGCGTTCCGGTGTTCACACCATCCCTTCGGTTAAAAACATTCGGTGCGTCCCGGTGTTCACCACCATTCTTTAGGTTTGTTAAAAACATTCGGGTGCGTCCCGGTGTTCACACTATCCCTTCAGTTAAAAACACTCGGGTGTGTCTCGATGTTCACACCATCCTTCGATTAAAAACATTCAGACATTCAGATGTGTCCTGGTGTCATACTATCCCTTCAGTTTAAAAAAATTCGGGTGTGTCCCGGTGTTCACACCACCCCTCCAGTTAAAAACATTTGGGTGCGTCTCGGTATTCACACCATCCCTCCGGTTAAAAACATTCGGGTGCGTCCCGGTGTTCACACCATCCCTCCGAATAAAAACATTCGGGTGTGTCCCAGTGTTTACACCACCCCTCCAATTAAAAACATTTGGGTGCGTCCCGGTATTCACACCATCCCTCCGGTTAAAAACATTCGGGTGCGTCCCGGTGTTCACACCATCCCTCCGAGTAAAAACATTCGGGTGCGTCCCGGTGTTCACACTACCCTTTCGGTTAAAAACAATCGGGTGCATCCCGGTGTTCACACCACCCCTAAGTCCTTCCAGCCTGCAACCCCTGGTGGCCAGGCGGCCACCAATTGAGGCTGCCGACCACCAATGACTTTTTTTCAAATATTTTGTTGACAACTGGTCCAGCTGTTGACACAATTGTTTTCATCTCCATACACGTGTATGGATGGATATTTCTCAGCCAAATGCTTGTTTATCTATATATATGGGGTCTCTTCCCCCCATTTTTGAATGTTAGAAATTTTGGAACAAAAATCTCTCTCTCTCTACATTTCTCTCTCTCTCTCTCTCTCTCTTGCAAATTTGTACACACTTGTCTAGTTACACTACACTTTTGCATAGACTACCTTAACCAAAGTTGATCATCTTTGTGTTGAGGTTTCTTGAAGCCATCTTGGAGCTCTTGAAGGTGGTTTTAGCTTGATTTAGTGCCTAAAGTTATTCTTTGCTTCAAGAGGTATACTACTTGTCTTTTAAGCTTGCTTAGTATACTTGTTTTTCAATCTTTTCAAACTATTTTTGGGCTGTTTGTGAGTTGTAAAAACCTCTGTTTTTGTGGGCTGAAATTGGTGTTTTAGGCCATTTAAGGTTAGGGGGGTGTCTCACCCTTCTTTATTCCTTGCTTTTAAGGCTTTTTCACATTTGTTTCCCACTTTCAAACTATCTTTCTTGGGCTTTTGAACAGTGAATTTCAAAGTATTTTCAGTGGGAAAAATCATGTTTTGAAGTCCAAAATTGGAGGGGTTAGCCTTCCCTCCTTGTGTCTTGTTTGCTCGCCTAATTAGTCCATGTGTTAGCATTATTTTCTAGCCTTTTGCAGCTTAATTCCAACATGTTTTAGGGTTTATTTTAGACTGTTTTGCCTATGTTTTTAGTTGTTTATTACATTTGAGTCTTGTTTTGCATGCCTGTAGTGTAATAGTCCTCACAAGCTTGGTGTTTTAGGCCTTTAGGCACCACTTGTTTGAGTAGATTGCATGTTTTAGTGCTTTTCTCACTTCATTTCAGCACTTATAATCTCTGCAATCTCCCTCATTTCTTCACTCTTTTTTTGCTTTGACGGTTGTTTCAACCTTAGGATAGTTTAAGCTTGAGATTGAGGTTCATTGCTTAATGGTTTAATCCTGTTTTGGGGGTTCATTACCCATGGCATGATATCTCTCTCTTGCCTTAAACTATCCCTTGTTTCACACTTCCTTCCCTTTAGAGGACTTCTCACCAATGGACTTAATTGGTTAAAGAATGGAAAGGTAATTAAAATGGATAAACAAGTGGAAACTAAAAGTGTGCAAGATAAGAAATTGGCTTTGTTTTTGATGTGTTCAATCGGACGTTAATTGAACACAAGGAAAATTGGGGTATTTCATACTCACATGATTATATGTGCCAAGTTTCAAGGTCTCATTGCTTGATCATGCATGATAGGGTGATGGTCTGTTTGGTCTTGTTTGTGCATTTATTACCTTGTACAACCTTGGTTCTTTGGCCATCTGCAATGAAATTGCTTGATTGATGGTTTTGGACCAAGTGTAATCACTTATTTAAGATGTTTTGATGACAATGAATGATACACAGTACATACAACCTGTGAGAATGTTCTCTCTTTGCCCTGTTTGCTCTCTGTTTAGCAAGAAAAGGTGGATCATCAGTGGCAGGCCGGCCATTGTTACTGGCCAGTAGGTCATCAGTGTTGGATGGCAACCTCTCAATGGTGGCCGGCTGTAGACGCGCCCGTGGGCTTCGCTCTACAGTTAGACTCCCTTTTGTGTCGCGGTTCTAAATCTGAACAAGAGTCCAACTCTGGCAATCGTTTTGAGAAAACAGATTTTTGAAAAAGTAGTGCCAAACATGGACTGCTTTGCCAGTTAACGAGTCGCCACTAAATTTTTTAAATGGGGGAATTTAGGAAACCCTGACTCGGTGCCGAAGGCCACATGTCCGTCATCACCAAAGTGACTTGGCTCGGGAGCTTGGGTACGATCGGGGAAGGTCAGCTATGAGCACCCCCTTTCGCCCGGTCCGAAGACGGCCTCTACTAACCATGATATCCGTTTTTGAAAACTTTATGCGTTCTTATTCCGATTTTTAACCTAGAATTACTATGTGATGCGCCAACACAAAAGTATAGATAGATTGCCTAACTTGGAAATAAACAATTGCGTATCCGTTTGTCTCGAAAACGTGTTGGTTTTTTGCTACTCGCAAGTAGGCTAAATACGGTTTCAATGAATTTTTCAACTCAAGCAATCAACCTCCACACAGGCATTCAAACAGTTTATAACACATAAGCATTTAGCCGCATGGCAAGCATACTGTCATGTAACATTCACACGCATGCGAAGTGCTAAAGCATAAAACTTACATCGTATCTCCGTGCCCAAAAACAATAACCCAGTAGCAAACATGCATGACTAGTTCATGTTAAGTGGCTAATGCAACAGGCATAGATGCAATTAGAGTAGGCCTCGGCTAACCTAGACATGGCCATGTGAAATGCTACAACTATCACAGTATTCAATTTGGAATTGAAAGTACGATGCAGTTTGTATGATGTACCGAGCCGATGTATGTAAACATACATGAATGCATGCATGCATTGCATAAGGTATGGCTAATTTAGATGTCCCTAATCTACCATCATAAGCAGGTAAATAAAAGGGTAGAAAGAAATGGGGGTTGGAAGACATGCACCCTCACACACACTTATTACAAATTTAACCCTCGCTCGGAGGACCAAAGAATAATGTCCAAAAATAAATGAATAAATATTAAAATTCTAATTACTGAATAAAAAATGTGAAATAAAGGGGGCCACAGCCCTCGCCTCGGGATGCGCGAATGATGCTGCTCGATGTCCGCCTTGTCGGAATCCCGCACCATGCCACTGTTGCCTCTGTTTTTGCACTGCCCTGTCTCCAAAAATTGCCAAAGTCCTGGAGCCTTCCACATATTCTGAAGATCACCACCGACTGGAGGTTTTGCCACCGGCTGCGGGGTTTGACCACCGGCTGCAATTGATAGTTATCGCACAAAAAGATTTGCCGGTCGGCACTAAGAGTGCCGGTCGGCAAATTCCTGCAGGAGACAGTTTTGACAGCAGCAGACAGCAACAGAGCATGGTATGTGAATTTTGAGACAAATGTATGCACGGACACACTCCTATCATGGCAATAGACTCAAGGGAGCTGGCCCTCGACCCCCGGCCTCAATCCCGCATTTCAATGCATGATGGCCCGAAAGCCAAGTTAGCAATCAATGTGGAATGAAATGCACATAAACAAACAAAGAGCTCAACCTCTATCATACTCAATTCAAGAGATAAAGCATGCACGTTAAATGCAACCTAAGCATGCAATCTAACATGCAATATGACATGCAAGCATACAAACATGCTAGGGCACACAACCTAAGCAACACATACAAAGTAAGCATGCTACAACACATGAGGGAATGGACTTAAACTAGATTAGGCAGCCTCAAACAAGCCTAAAACAGTGGCCATAAGATGAAAAAGAGATGCCTCGAAATGCGTGCATACGGGTACGCAAATCGAGGCGATGGCATACAAGCATGAAATGGTACTCTAATGAAACATGAAGCATGGATACTACACATACAAATTTCAGTAGCTAAATGAGGGGCAAAACAGCCCGAAACAAGGCGAAATGACACCCGATGCATGGAATCACTCCGAAATGCAAAACTAGGCCTCCGAAATGGCCTATAGCTATGCTAAACATGCATTATATGAACATGGTATGAATAGACAGCAGCTAGACAGCCCAAATATAAGCACATTTTCAGTATAAGACAGCTCCAAAATCAGTAAGCATACAAGGCTAACAAACCATGCAAAAATGAGGCTAAAACAAGGATTTCAAAGCAATAGCATAAGGATCATCCAAAAATGTTGAGGCCCTTCAACAATGTTGAAGAAGGGCTCAAAATAAGCCTATTACAGCTTACATCAAGCCCAAAACAGATCATACATCAGCCAAATATTCTATGCAAGAAACATGGCACACAAGAGGATATTGAGATAGGTGCATATGCAATCCTCAAACAGCCAAATACCCTTCATGAGACATGTAGAGGGGGGAAAATAAGCCACTTTTCAGGCCTGTCGAAGGCCCAAAAACAAAAGCATGGTAGCTAACAAAGCATGCAAAAATGGGGGCCAAAGAGGGGGTATAATGGTAAGTACTACATAGAGACCCCAACAGTGTTGAGCCTTCTTCAATGTTGAAGAAGGGCTCAAAACAAGCAACTTTGTAGTTTACATCGAAGCTCAAAAATACATGCAACTTGGCTTAGATATGAACCAAGAAAATGCTAGTTTTGAGGAAAAGTGTGCTTACCACTTGTAGACCAACAAACCAGCACCTCTTGGACCAAGTTTAGGTGCTCCTAAGCTCTGAAGAACAGCCCCAAGTCGCTGGAATGGAGCAAGGGTGCCTTGTGCTATGAGTTGTAGGGGAAATGGCCAAGAACAAGGTTGTTTGGAGGTGAAATGAGATAGATATAGAGAGGGAGGTGAGATATATATCTATATATCAGATATGCATATATAAATCTCTGGTTTTTTGTTCAAACCATCCAACCTCTTGCAATGGGAGAGAAGGGCTCTTTAAATAGGCAAAGGCAAAGGTTCTTGGCTTCTCCAAGAAGCCAAAATGAAAGGGGCAAAGGGTGCAAAGGGTTTGTGGCTTATTTGAGAAGCTTGGACAGCTGGTAGGCTTCTTGAGGAAGCCAAGACAAGGGGTCAAGGCTTCCTCAAGAAGCCTTGAGCAAAAGGGTGCACCAAAAAGGGCCAAAAGGGTGGTTAAAGGGATAAGTGATAGCTGCGGGTCTCAAATGGCCGAGAGCCCTTCTTCAAAGTTGAAGAGGGGCTCAAAATAAGACACTTTGTAGTTTACGACCAAGTCCATACAGCCCACAAGTACGCTAAATACCGTGCAAAAAATAGGCCAAAAGGGTAAAGAGGCAAGTGACAGATGGAGATGTCAACAGTAAAAGGTCCTTAATCAAACATGAAAAGGACCTCAAATAATGACTATCTCAAGTTGGGTTGAGGCCAAAAATGCAAGATGAGGGTTCGGGAGCCGAAACACGCAGTTCGGGGCCCGAAAGTGGGCTGTTAGGCCCGGGAGTGGTGCTCGACAGAAGTTGGTCTCTTGGACAAGTGTCCCTCGAAAGGGAGGAAATAAGATGCATGCCAAAAACCGGGGCAAACGGAGGTGGTTAGACGGTCCCGAACCGAGGCACGGCCTGACGGCTCCGAAAACCGGGAACCGGGCTCCGAAATGGGCAAAATGGCCTACGACACAAAACGTAGCCTACGGCTCTGAGAGATGATCTACTAGACCTCTCCTCCTTTGGGAAGAGAAAACGAGAAAACGGAGCCTGGTTCGCAACCGAGGCAAAGCACAAAGAGTCCGGAAGTCCGGAGGCAAGGCTCGTAGCCGAGACTCCGAAACTTCTGAGCGAGCAGCATGCAATATCACCAAGCGCTCAATCGGTGACGTCTGAGTCTTGAGGACGGTCAAAAATGGGGTGTCTACAGTTGCCCCTCTTTGACAGAACTCGAAAGTCATAACAATGACGGGAGTGAATGTCAAAGCCCAGAGACGACCATTTTTGACAAGGCCGAGACTTAGACAAACAGGCAAAATATAGCTGAATAAATGGTTGTGCCCGCAGGCTGCCTACGTATCCCTTTGCAAGGAATCAAACCAGCGTAGTTCAGGGGCAGGATGCAAAGTGATGCACAATGCAAGTGCATAACTTATGATCATGTAAAGGATGCTGTAACGAAGCACACATGCAACAGTTTTAAGCTAGCATACACCAGACTACCTACAATGCAAAAAGGATGTAAGATTATGCAATTCTCACGAACATGTGCGTTAGATACACAAAAACGAACAAGCGTGATAGATACACTAAGTGGACAAAACATGTGTGATGGATACACAAAAGTGAAGAGAGTGTGATGGATACACTATATGAATAAAGTGTGGTTGATACACTAAGTGAAGCAAAGTGTGACAGATACACAAAGCAAAACGAGTGTGATAGATACACTAAGCAAATATGTGATAGATATACTAAGCAAATGTGTGTGGTGGATACACAAAGGGGGCATGTGATAGATACAAAAAGTGAACGTGTGTGGTAGAATACACAAAGTGAAGCGAGTGTGATGGATACACTATATGAAGCAAAACGTGATGGATACACAAGGTGAGCATAGTGTGATAGATGCCAAAGAGAAAGTGTGTGATTGATACACAAAGCGAAAGTGTGTGATTGATACACAAAGGAGCGTGTGATTGATACACAAAGTAAAAGTGTGTGATTGATACACAAAGCGAGCGTGTGATTGATACACAAAGCAAAAGCGTGTGATGGATACACTGTATGAAGCAAAGTGTGATGGATACACAAGAGGCAAACACAAAGTGTGATAGATGCACCAAGTGAACAAGTGTGATGGATACACAATAGGTGAACACGAAGTATGATCGATGCACTTAGTGAACAAAGTATGATTGATATACTAAATGTGAACACGAAGTGTGATAGATGCACTTAGTGAACAAGTATGATGGATATACTAAAGGTGAACACGAAGTGTGATAGATGCACTTAGTGAACAAGTATAATTGATATACTAAAAGTGAACACGAAGTGTGATAGATGCACTCAGTGAACAGGAGTATGATTGATATACTAAAAATGAACACAAAGTGTGATAGATGCACTTAGTGAACAGGAGTATGATTGATATACTAAAAGTGAACACGAAGTGTGATAGATGCACTCAGTGAACAGGAGTATGATTGATATACTAAAGTGAACACGAAGTGTGATAGATGCACTCGTGAACAGGAGTATGATTGATATACTAAAATGAACACAAGTGTGATAGATGCACTTAGTGAACAGGAGTATGATTGATATACTAAAAATGAACACGAAGTGTGATAGATGCACTTAGTGAACAAGTATGATTGATATACAAAATGTGAACACGAAGTGTGATAGATGCACTTAGTGAACAGAGTATGATTGATATACTGAATGTGAACACGAAGTGTGATAGATGCACTTAGTGAACAGAGTATGATTGATATACTGAATGTGAACACGAAGTGTGATAGATGCACTTAGTGAACAGAGTATGATAGATACACTAAATGCAAATGAAGTGTGTGATTTATACACTAAATACAAATGAAGTGTGTGATTGATACACTGCATGCAAATAAAGTGTGTGATTGATACACTGAATGAAATGAAATGTGTGATTGATACACTGAATGCAAATGAAGTGTGTGATTGATACACTAAATGAAATGAAATGTGTGATTGATACACTGAATAAATGAAGTGTGTGATTGATACACTAAATGCAAATGAAGTGTGTGATTGATACACTAAATGCAAATGAAGTGTGTGATTGATACACTAAATGAAATGAAATGTGTGATTGATACACTGAATAAATGAAGTGTGTGATTGATACACTAAATGCAAATGAAGTGTGTGATTGATACACTAAATGCAAATGAAGTGTGTGATTGATACACTAAATGAAATGAAATGTGTGATTGATACACTGAATGCAAATGAAGTGTGTGATTGATACACTGAATGCAAATGAAGTGTGTGATTGATACACTAAAATGAGAATGGGTGTGATAGATACCTAAAATGAGAATGTGTGTGATTGATACACAAAATGAGAGAAGTGTGATTGATACACTGAGTGAACATGTGATAGATACGAGGCAAACGAAAGTAATGAGGTGTGATGGATACACTAAAGTAAACACGTGATATGAAGAGAAGAAGGTGTGATAGATACACAAGTGAATGAAGTGTGATTGATACACCAAGAAAGAGAGTGTGATTGATACACTAAATGGAATGAAGTGAGAAAGTGTGATTGATACACTAAGCAAATGAAGTGTGTTAGATACACTGAGTGAAGCAAATGAATGTGTGTGATACACAAAGTGAATGAAGTGTGATTGATACACTAAGGAATGAGTGTGATTGATACACTAAGTGATGAAGTGTGATTGATACACTAGGAATAAGAGTGTGATTGATACACTAAGTGAATGATTTGAGCTTGAGGTAGAGGTACTCATACTTCGAGCATTGAAGGCCTGAAGAGTACACACGGGATGTAGTCTCGGAACTTACTGAAGTTGAAACAAACTCAGATACCCGACGTTTTCCTCTTTTGCTTTTTCTTTGCAGTCCGGAACCACATAGCTTCAGATAGGTCCTGGTTTTACTGTTCACACTTATCGGGGGTGGGCCCTGCAGTTTTATGAAAGAACGAATCTGTTTTGCACAAATGTGGAGAATGGCACGGCACTCTGAGCACAAGATGATTTGATTTTTTTGAAATTAAGAAATGAGTTCTTAACCGGGTATTGAGCCTACGACTGAACACAGCGAAAAAGACTCAACAAAAGAAAACAAAGGTAAACAACCTAAACACATCTATTGACACTCGAAACAACTCAAAACAAGAATCGAGACAGACAAAACAAAACACAAGACTCAAATGTGCACAGGGAGCCTGTTTCACCGGGTATTATTTCCCACCCTTTCTTATTTGTGACTCTCACATCACTCTGGCCCTCAAGCTCTGTTTTTCTGAAAAAGCCCTTTTCTCACTTTTTCTCTCAACGCACATCTCTCTATTCTTCAATCTCTCATTTTTATCCCTCCCCAGAGTGGTTGGTGATAGACAAGAAGTTGCGGGCTCTTGCCCCTAGCATTCTGCTAGATTCTTTTTCTTCCGCACACAGTGAACTTTCCCACAGAGGGTTGTGCCACAACTGGGTGTGTAGCAAATCTGCAGCTAACATCGGTTGATGATGCCCTGCTGGGGAGTTTGGACGTGGTTAGATCTGTCCAGATGAGGAAGTGGAACATCTTGATCCATTCCGGTTTGTGCTTCGCACTTGGCTTGATACCTCGTTGCTTGGAGGAGAGAGAGCTTTCAGCCCTTCGTTATTGACTTCAGTTGTGCCCTCTTTGGCAGGTGAGTGCCCTTCTTGGCAGTATGTTACAATGGGGAAAAGACAGAAGCCTGACTCAACTTGCCCCTAGTTCATCGTTTTGACCATTTTTTGTTGGTTTTTAAAAACAATTTTGACCCACATGAGAGTTAGATTAACATGCTTGTTCAACTTTTTGATCTGAAATCATGCAATCAGGCTATGAGCACTGAAAATTTTCCTTTTTTTGGGTCCAAGAAAATGGTCCAGTTTTGGAAAATATGAAATAATTTTTGAGAGACAGTCAACCTCAGTAAAAATTCCCAAAAACTTTTTTGCAAACGGTCACTGCTCAACGAGCGTAGAACCCACTCTGAGATGCGCAACCTCGGACCTATAGCAATGGAAAATTGCCCTTTGTCTGAAGGACACTGCATGGCAACGGAAAGTTGCCCCTTGTTTGAAGTGCACCACGCGCATTGAATGGCAACGGAAAGTTGCCCCTTGTTTGGATGACGTCGCAGCGACTTGTATCATCCTCTGAGGACGAACACACCAGATTCTCGGATACAGAGAAGGCAAAGATGATCAAAAGCATCACATGGACATAGTCGAATTTGAATGGTTTTAGGCTGGACTTCAGAGTGAAGTTGCCTACGTATCCCAAACATGGGAATCAAGCCTTACGTAGTTCGGGGTTAAGGTACACTCGGGTATTTAACCTCTCCTTTTTAGGCTCTAACTTTTGCCAAGGCGCCTATTGCAGGTTTTCGACCTTGCGAGCTTTGTTCTTCTTTCTTTTCATTCTTTCTTTTCATTTTCATTTTCATTTCTTTTTCTTTGCTATTTTTTCTTCTTTTTCTCTTCTTTTTTTGTTTCTTTTTGTATTTTTTTCTTTTTCGTATTTCTTTTTTGTATTTCTTTTTTGTATTTTATTTTTTTTTTTTTTTTTTTTTTTTTTTTTTTTTTTTTTGCTCTAACTTTTGCCTGGGTCGCCCTTCCGGGTTTTCGGCCCAGCGAGCCTCTCAAAGGGTAAAAGTGTAACAGGTCCATGCCAAATGGTTCTGAGATTGAAGCCCTCTGTATCTAGGAGAGTGGCTGTTGATTTGCAAGAGGGCTCATCTTCGACTCTTTGAGCACATCGGACATTTTTGCCCTTAGTTCGAGGGGTGCTTCTGACCTAGCTTTGTGAGCTTCTTCTGATGAGGTCTGACCTTCTTGATCCGACTTTCTGGCCTCTTGTTCGAGGGTTGCTTCAAATCTGGCCACATAGGCCTCACATCGTAGTTGACCGTTGAACCTTCTGAATTCAAGTTCAAGGTTTGGAAGCGAAGGGGTTGAGTCTCGAGACCGAGAGTGATCCTAAGCTGCACAATCTCAAGAGCGATTCCACACAGGTCTTCGACAAGACCGCGCAAAACATTTTTTTTTTGAAAGTTTTTAAGAAAGCGACAAATCGCTCGCGCTGAAGACAGTGTCGGACCAATCTGGATCAAAGCTAGGGTCCTTCTCAGTACTCACGCTGACAAGCATGATTTCATTCATTAAGGGCTTAGCACGCCTCTCTTTCTCTCAATTTGATCAAAGTTTTGCAAATCCCGAGGAATTCCTTCCTCTTTGTTTTCACTGCAGTGTTCAAAAAAAGGTTTTGAAAAAAACTTAGGTCAATACAATAGCTTCAAAGCACAAGAGAGCAGGTGGAATGCGCTGCCATTTCATTCAAATCCCAGTACAACTAGCACACGGCAGAAGCAAATACGAGAGCGTGGAAATCACTGCTGTTTCATTCAAAATCTGTTGGCATAACTGGCTCCCTGGCAGAAACAGATTCGAAACAAAACAAAAAGACAAACGCGAAACAAAATGGTGACGCCCGAGGTAACACCCCCGGAATCACCTGACTTCTATACAACAGGACTGACTCGATACAACAAGACAGACCCAAGACAAAAGAGACTGACTCAAAAACAAAAGACAGACTCAAAACAAGTAACAAAAACTGACCCAATCCCCAAGTCAGAAAGCAATTATCAGCACTTGTACATTGCTCAAAAAAGTGCATGCCATTCACCATAGCTGGGGTAATCTGAGCGCCATCCGCAGGTGGTTCATCCCCCAATCACATCACATTATCCCCCACAAGTTCACTGGTCAAGTGCCGATAGACTTTGTAGGACTCGGTGCAAGGACGACTCTATTGTCGATCAGATCTTGTATTTCGTGGCGAAGACGAAAGCACATGTCAGTGTCATGGCCAGCTCGCTGATGGAAGGCACAGTAGTCGGCTGGGTTGTGTGAGAGAGGGAGGTTCTTTGGTAGTGGCTGCGGCTCCAGGGGCTTCAGATGCCCTTTCTTGATCAAAACCCCCAGAACTTTGGATAGGGGCATGTATAGTGGAGTGAACACCCTCTGGCCCCGAGGTAGATAGTCTGAAGTTCGGGGGTTTGAAGAAGATGCGCCAACAAAGGGGTCGACAGGTGCTGGCTGGGTTTGCTGATCTTTTCTGGGAGTAGGGTTAGAGCTGAAAGGAACATTCCTAGCAAGACGGCCCTTTTCCCGGCCTACCCCTCGATTCAAACTGCTCTCACTCTGAACGGCAAAAGTGCCATCCACGATCGTTGCAACGACTGCTAGTACTTGCTGTTTGTTCAGTCCTTCGGCTTTCCAAGCCTCAACAGCCCACTGAAGATGTTCATGGGGATCCATGTCCGCCCCTACCTTGTTCTTTCCACTTGCTTCCACTTTGCCAAGGGATTTGCCTTCTCCCAATGCAGCCCGTCCCAAGCTTGGGGAGCCTTTTGACGTGAACTCCCTGGTAGGCGATGTGGTTGATGATGGAGCCAAAACTCCAAAGGCTAAATCCGCCACTGTTCTTTGAAGATCTTCAATCATCCTCATCAGCTCGGAAGTAGTGGGTTCATGGGTTTGAGAAGATTGGGGTTCAAGTGCATCCATCGTGCTTAAGCCCATGCTTTCCGGGATAAACATCTCGGGCTTGAGTATATGGGTCGGGGGGTATATACTGGGGTTGTAGGTGGGTGGCAGTGTATGGCTGAGGTTGGGACGTGGATGAGGTACTTGGTCCTTGGGGTTTTGAAATGGAGCTATTGTCCGGTTGTCAATGAGATTCTGGATCTCATGACGAAGGCGGTAGCAATCATTGGTGCCATGGCCACGCTGCTGATGATATACACAGTATTTGCTGGGGTTATGTCTGGCAGGGAGTGGGTTTGGCAAAGGTTGAGGATTAAGGGGTTTGAGATACCCTCTTTCCATCAGGACTTTGAATGCGCTGGTTAGGCTCATATGGAGGGGAGTGAAAGTTCTGCCCTGAACTCGGGCTGGGCTGGCTGGTTGTGAGGCAGATGTCCCAGATGGGCGCTGCGTTCCAAAACTGGTCTCAGCTTGCATGGCAGTTTCCTGATTCAACGCTGCTACCACGGCCACAAATTCTTCCGAACCCTGTGACATCACGGTCTGCTGAGTCCGAACAAAGGTGATGTGACTGGTGACTGACGGATCAGATGAACCGGTGAGCCCTGACTGGCCTTTCTTTGCCTTGCCTCAGCGAAAGAACACTGGTTGCCCTTGAATTGAATTTCTGACCTAACAAAGTCTATCAGCACTAGTCCAATGTACCTGGGGATAGTGGAGCCTTCTGAAGCTATGGTTCCAGGACTACCTAGCAAAAGAGAAAACGGACAGCATCTCAGCCCAATTTCACCAGAACAGATATGAGCATAACAGGATGACTGTGCCCTCTACTAAATTCTGCCCCCCAAATTCTGCCTCAAATCTGATACCCTTGGGTAAACTGAATCCCGAAATACTGAACTTGGTGCCCGGCCTGATGCCCAAACTCATAACCGATACATGCATTCCCTGTAGAGGCACTCTAACAAGCACATAACAGATAAGTGAGAGCCAAAACACCCCTATGTTGGGGTAGGGTTTCCCTGTCCTATTTTGTCAGGAACTAGGGTTTCACTACGCACGCAGCGGCTTCAAACAACCTATATCGGGTAAGCAACCTGTCCTAGTTTGGAATGGTCACTATGGATCCGAATATGCACTAGGTCGAATGGTCAAAAAGGGTGCCCCGGTAAAACCGGGGTTTGTGTTCCCATGCTGTCAGAGCCCAGAGCCGATCAGCCTTACGGACATGACTTGACAAGACAAGCCTCCGGCAAATCGTTCGGGAATGGCATATGGCAAACACGGTGTCCTAGGCGCACCAATGCAAATGCAATGCAAAGAAACACACAAGTGTAGTCAAAAGCAGATATCATGAGTTCGAGTCAAGTTCTCTAAATCCCCAGCAGAGTCGCCAGAAACTGTAACAACGCCCGCGGGGGACCTCGCTACAGTTCGGACTCGATTTTGTTGCGGTTCTAAATCTGAACCAAAGAGTCCAAATCCGGCAAATCGTTTTGAAGAAAAAACAGATTTTTTGAAAGAAGTGCCAAACATGGACTGCTTTGCCAGATAACAGAGTCGCCACCTAAATATTTTTTAAAATGGGAAATTTAGGAAACCCTGACTCGTGCCAAAGGCCACGTGTCCGTCATCACCAAAGTTGGCTCGGGAACTTGGGTACGATTGGGGAAGGTCACATCGTGAGCACCCCCGCTCGCCCGGTCAAAGACCGGCCTCTACTAACCATGATATCTGTTTTTGAAAACTTTGTGAGTTCTTATTCCGGTTATTAGCCTAGGTTACTATGTGATGCTCGCAGCAAACAAGTATAGACTGAATCGTCTGAATTGGAACTAAACATCTCATGTTTGTTTGTTTGAAAATTGTTGATGGTGCTACCCGCAGGTAGGCTAAAATGCGGATTTGCCACCCTCGGGGGCTTAGAAAACATGATTTTGCCACTATCTAGTGGGCTTAAAACAAACATTTGATGAATTGTCCCAATTCAAATAACACAACCTTCACCCACAGGCATTCAAGGCAGATATATCACATAAGCACATAGCCTCATGGTAAGCATGCTATCATGGCAACACTCACACGCATGCAAGGATGCTAAAGCATAAAACTCACCTAGTACTCCAAGCCAAAACAGGAACCGATTAGAAATCATGCATGGATCCTAATTACAGAATGCCTAATGCAACACATGCAAAATGCAACTATAGCAGGCTCGGCTATTCTAAACATGGTATGAAATGCTACAACTAACATGTATTCAATTTGGAATTGAAATACAAATGCAGTTTGTATGATGCGCCGAGCCCGGTGCATGCAAAACAGATGAATGATGCAAACATGCTTTCATACTGTATGCTAATTGAAATATGCCCTATATCTAACCATCGTAAGCGGGTAAATAAAAGGGAAGAAAGACGTGGGGTTGGAAGACATACATCACACACACGCACACTTATTACAGTTATGCCCTCGCGCAGAGGGTCCGAATAAATAATAATACAGTCCGAAATAAAAGAATAATACAGTCCAAATAATACAGATTTCTAATTAATTAACAAATTAACTAAGAAAGACTGTAAACTGGCATGCAAGCCAGGGGCTGCCTCGCTTCCGCTGAATGATGTATGCCGGGCTGCTCTGGCGCGGAAATCCACTGGGATGCCCCAATTAGCCTCTGTTTGCACTTTTCTCGAAATGCGTGCCAAACTCTGAAAAGTTGTTGATCCTTGATTTTGCTGCAACAGAGAGCAGGAAAAGGGCATAGCAATGTATTTCACAAATATATGCATGCCTCGATCCTCGTGCCACCAATCACGCATACCGATGCATGATGGCCGAGGAATCGGATTGCACAACTCAATATAGAATGAATGCACATGAATGCTACAGCAAAAACCTAACTCCATCATGAGTGATCCGGAGTGTCGGTGACTTGGGAATTGAGACCCGTTCCGTCACTCGGAGTACGAAACGTGCCTCGTTTCCCGTACCCGGGCTAACTCTTATCCCGAATACGATGCAATATGCATGATATGCATGGAATGCAGCTAATATACAGTCTAGCATGCTCAATGCTATGAAAATGAGATGTCTCGAAATGCGTGCACACGGGCACGCAAATCGAGAAAATACATGAATGCAATCTAAGATACAACCTGGTATGCACTATGCTGTAAAAATGAGATGAAAATGAGATGCCTCGAAAAGCGTGCACGCGGGCACGCAAACCGAGGCGATGATGTGAAATGCAAATCGGATAAAATAGAGGGCCTCGAAATACGTGCCCACGGGCACGCAAACCGAGGCAGAGGCATACGCAATGCCAAGCGGATAAAACAGAGTGCCTCGAAATGTGTGCACACGGGCACGCAAACCGAGGCGGAGGCATACGCAATGCCAAACGGATAAAACAGAATGTCTCGAAATGCGTGCACACGGGCACGCAAACCGAGGCAGAGACATACGCAATGCCAAGCGGATAAAACAGAGTGCCTCGAAATGCGTGCACACGGGCACGCGAACCGAGGCGGAGATGTGAAGTGCAAATCGGATAAAACCGAAGTGCCTCAAAATGCGTGCACACGGGCACGCAAACCGAGGCGATGGTATGAAAATGCAAATCGGATAAAACCGAAGTGCCTCAAAATGCGTGCACACGGGCACGCAAACCGAGGCGATGGCATACAAAGCATGAAAATGCAAATTGGGCTTACGCCAACATGAGAGGGTCTCAACCACACTCACATAGGCTGCCGTGAGATGAAAATGAAGTGCCTCGAAATGCGCGCACACGGGCACGCAAACCGAGGAATGACATACGCAATGCAAATGACATACGGAATGCAAATTGGGCTACACTAACATGAGTGGACCTCAGCCACACTCACATCAGATGCCGTCAGATAAAACGAGGCTGCCTCGAAATGCGCGCACACGGGCACGCAAACCGAGGCGAGGCTCTAAAGCACCAAAATGACATGCGAATGAGATGTAGCAAATGGCATAAGGAAGATGCAAAATTCAGCAACTAAGATAATGCAAAAACAGCCCCCAAATTATGATAAAATTGCAACCGATGCCCAAAATGCGATGAAATGCACCCGAAATGGCCTACAGCCCTATTAAACATACAGAATATGGACATGGAATGCAAAACAGTGGCAAGGCAGCCCCTAAACTAGCATTTTATTAGCACAAAGCAAGGTCAAATAATGCTCACAAGTATGGAAACAAAAGCTTGCAAAAATACGGTAAAAGAGGGGAATTACAAAGCAAGTGATATGTACAATGCTCAAACCCAAAAAATCAGTTCTACAACATGGAAGATGGAACAAAAATATGCACAAATGCAAGAGATGGCAGCCTCTAAAACAGTGTGTAGATATACTAAACATAGCATGCAAAATTGGGCCAAAAGAGGGGTATAAAGAGAGATACCACAAGCAATGACCAAACAACTTAAGACCCTTAATAAAACTTGAAGAATAGACCAAAATAAGACACTTCACAAGCCTGACGAAGGCCAGAAACAGAAGCTAGAATGGCCTAAACAAACATGCGATTTTACGGTAAATTTGAAGAATTTCAAAGCAAGTACTAAAACCAATTACCAAATGGCTTAAGACCCTTCACAAATCATGATGTATGGACCAAAATAAGACTCATTCAAGGCCTGATGAAGGCCAAAAACAGAATCCAAAATAGTCTAACAAAGCATGCAAGATAGGCGTAGAACATGGATTCAAAGCAAGTGTATGATAGAGGAGGAAAACATGGTTGAGCCCTTCTTCAATGTTGAAGAGGGGCTCAAAATGAGCACAATATCAGTAGGTTTCATATTCCAACTCAGATCACAAATAGGCTAATTAACTCATGCAATTTTACGGTAAAATTGAAGAATTTCAAAGGAAGTGCATGCTAGAGCCACCAAACATGATGGAGCCCTTCTTCAATGTTGAAGAGGGGCTCAATATAAGCCCACTAACAGTTTACATCAGTCCCGAAATCAGATCACTCATAAGCCAAATATTCAATGCAAAATAAAGGCATACAAGATGCTATTGAAGCAAGTGCACCATAGAGGGCTCAAACAGGGTTGAGCCCTTAAACAAAGATGAAAATGAGCTCAAAAGAGGACTACTTTCAGTAGGGGTCGGAGCTCAACACAATAAGCAAATAGGCTTAAGATTTGAAGCAAAAATGAGCTCAAAAGAGGGTGAAGTGTACTTACCCTTGAAGATCAAGACTTTGGTTGCTCTTTGCTTGATGAAAGTTGCTTCTAAGCTTCTCAAGAACCCCTCCTTGCTGCTGGAATGGAGTTGGTGATGGTGATGCTAGGTGTTGATGAACAAATAATGCAAGACTTGAAGAAATTTGGAGCTTTTTTGCTATGGAAATGGAGGAATTGGAAGAGGAGCTCTTCAAAGGATTTCTCTAACCTCTAAACCAGCTAGGAGCTGCTGGTTTTAAGGCCAAAAAGATGGAAAATATCTTGCCTCAAAATATCTAGATATTTTGAGGGCAAAATATCTAGATATTTTGAGGGCAAAAAGAAAAGATTTTGTTCAGCCACGAAGTGGGCATCTGAGACCGCAGTGTTCTTCGGAATGATGAAAAAGAGGTACCTGCCAAAATTGAACAAAAACCGATGCAAAACGAAAGCTCGGGGACCAAAACCGCGCGGGGTCCCGAAAATGGGCTGCCGGGCATCGGAAGTGGTGTTCGGCTGCGAAGTGGGTCTCAGAGACCCCAGTGTCCCTTGGAAGGACCAAACAGAGGTGTCTGCCAAAAATGAACAGACATCGATGCAAAATGAATGCTCGGGGCCAAAACCGCGCGGTTCGGGATCCCGAAAAAGGGCTGCCGGGCACCGGAAGTGGTGTTCGGCTGCGAAGTGGGTTTTTGAGCCCCCAGTGTCCCTCGGAAGGACCAAACAGAGGTGTCTGCCAAAAATGAACAGACATCGATGCAAATGAATGCTCGGGGCCAAAACCGCGCGGTTCGGGATCCCGAAAATGGGCTGCCGGGCACCGGAAGTGGTGTTCGGCTGCGAAGTGGGTCTCAGAGATCCCAGTGTCCCTTGGAAGGACCAAACAGAGGTGTCTGCCAAAAATGAACAGACATCGATGCAAATGAATGCTCGGGGCCAAAACCGCGCGGTTCGGGATCCCGAAAATGGGCTGCCGGGCACCGGAAGTGGTGTTCGGCTGCGAAGTGGGTCTCAGAGACCCCAGTGTCCCTCGGAAGGACCAAACAGAGGTGTCTGCCAAAAATGAACAGACATCGATGCAAATGAATGCTCGGGGCCAAAACCGCGCGGTTCGGGATCCCGAAAAAGCTGCCGGGCACCGGAAGTGGTGTTCGGCTGCGAAGTGGGTTTTGAGCCCCCAGTGTCCCTTAAATGGGAGTAAATGAGATGCATGCCAAAAACCGGAGAAATCGGAGATGGTTGGGCGGTCCCGAACCGAGGCACACGGCCTAACGGCTCCGAAAACCGGGAACCGGGCTCCGAAATGGGAAAAATGGCCTACGGCCACGAAAAGTAGCGCACGGCCACCGAGAGATGGTCTACAGGACCACTCCCTTCCCTCAGGAAAGAAAACAGAGAAAAATCGAGTCTGGTTCGCAAACCGAGACAAGGCACAGAAGAAGGTTCGGAAGTCCGGAGGCGGGGCGCACGGCCGCGACTCTAAGACTTCTGAACGAGCACAGTATGCAACATCACCGAGCGCTCAATCGGTGACGTCTGAGTCTTAAGGCGGTCAAAAATGGGGTGTCTACACTCCCAAACCTGTAATAACACAGAAACTGCAAGACAAGGTAGAGTGTTCGCTTTGATTCCAGGTGATGTGCAAAACACAGCAACAGTGGTGTCAGGTACATTTACTGTTTATGGTCATTCTGCGCATGTCTTGTTTGATTTTGGCTCCACTCACTCTTTCGTGTCGAAACTCTTCGCTCCTAATTTAGATAAAACTGAAGAAAACTTGTCTCACATGTTGTGTGTGTCCTCCCCCTTGGGAGAGTCTATGATTTGTGCTACTATATACCTAGCTTGTGAACTTCAACTTGGGGATATTCGGGTGTATGCTAATTTAGTGCCTCTCGACATGACCTATTTTGATGTTATTTTGGGGATGGATTGGCTAAGTGATTATGGTGCAACTATAAACTGTGTGACTAAGCAAATTAATTTCTATCCTCCGGGGCAATCGAAGTCTATGGTTCAAGGGCAGGAAGTGATTTCGCCACCTTATCTGATATCTGCCGTGAAGGCTTGTAACTTTATACGAAAAGGTTGTCAGGGGTATTTATGTAGTGTTTTGGAAGGGCAAGGGGTGAATGGGGATTGATGTGATCCCAGTGGTCCGTGAATTTCCGGATGTTTTTCCTGAAGAATTGCCGGGTCTAATAGATCGAGAAATCGAGTTTATAATTGAAGTGGCGCCTGGAACCCAACCCATCTCTAAGACTCCATATAGGATGTCACCAGCCGAAATGAAAGAGTTAAAGATTCAATTACAAGAGCTGCTTGATAAGGGATTTATCCGCCCGAGTGTATCTCCTTGGGGTGCACCAGTGTTGTTTGTAAAAAAGAAGGACGGAACACTTCGGTTATGTATCGATTACAGGGAATTGAATAAGGTGACAATTAAGAATAAGTACCCCTTACCACGGATTGATGACTTATTTGACCAGTTACAAGGGGCACAAGTTTTCTCCAAAATTGATTTACGGTCTGGCTACCATCAATTGAAAGTTAAAGCCGATGATGTGGAGAAGACAGCTTTTCGAACTCGGTACGGCCATTATGAATTTTTGGTCATGCCCTTCGGAGTTACAAACGCACCAGCAGCATTCATGGATCTAATGAATCGTGTCTTCAAGCCCTATCTAGACGAGTTTGTGGTGATTTTTATCGATGACATTCTTATCTACTCAAAGAGTGCAAAGCTCATGAGGATCATCTTCGTCTAATTCTTCAAACACTTCGGGAGAAGAACTATATGCAAAGTTAAAGAAGTGTGAATTCTGGCTACAAGAGGTGGCGTTTCTGGGGCATGTGGTGACCAAGGAAGGAGTTTCTGTTGATCCACATAAAATTGAAGCAATTGTGAATTGGCCAACTCCTACTAATGTAACGGAGGTGCGAAGTTTCATGGGATTAGCTGGATATTACAGAAGGTTTGTTCAAAATTTCTCCAAGCTTGCTGTGCCGCTTACTCAACTGACACGGAAGGGAGTTGCATTTGAATGGTCAAAAGAGCGGGAATCTGCTTTCCAAGAATTGAAAACAAGATTGACTACAGCACCAGTTCTGGCCTTGCCATCTGGTACCGAAGGCTTCGTAATCTACAGTGATGCTTTACATAAGGGGCTTGGTTGTGTCCTTATGCAGAACGGAAGGGTTATCGCCTATGCATCTCGACAATTGAAACCCCACGAGAAGAATTATCCCACACACGACCTCGAATTAGCGGCAGTAGTTTTTGCTTTGAAGATATGGCGGCACTATCTTTATGGTACAACCTGCGAAGTGTACACCGATCATAAAAGTCTTAAGTATCTGTTTACCCAGAGAGAGTTGAACATGCGACAACGGCGATGGCTTGAGTTGATTAAGGATTATGACCTGCAGATCCAATATCATCCTGGTAAAGCTAACACGGTGGCAGATGCACTTAGTCGGAAGAATATGGGGGACTTGGCAAATCTGTTAGTGGAAAGGAAGGAGTTGAGGACCGAATTGGATAAAATGAATATGGACTTAGTGGTACGTGGACAGGAGGCCATATTAGCAGCCTTAAGAGCTCAACCCACCTTGCTGGAAGAGATCAAGTTACATCAACTGGAAGATGAGACCCTAAGAAAAATCCATGATGAGTTAGAGGTAAAACCAAAATTGGGGT
Organism: Camellia japonica; assembly: GCA_030407325.1. Taxonomy (NCBI): domain Eukaryota; kingdom Viridiplantae; phylum Streptophyta; class Magnoliopsida; order Ericales; family Theaceae; genus Camellia; species Camellia japonica. The sequence continues at coordinate 140,500,023 of JAPPVO010000017.1, read as the reverse complement.
TCAGTTATATAGATTCGGTGTTAAAGTTTCAAAATCGAATATGTGTTCCCCATGTGTTAGACCTTAAACGGAAGTTGCTAGAGGAAGCGCATGCTTCGAGAATATCAATACACCCGGGAAGTACGAAAATGTACCGAGACTTAAAACAAAATTTTTGGTGGCCCAATATGAAAAAGGAGATCGGGAATTTGTTTCTAAGTGTCTGCAATGTCAACAAGTAAAAGCGGAACATCAAAGACCAGCAGGGTTATTACAACCCCTTCCAATCCCGGAATGGAAATGGAGCATTTGACCATGGATTTTGTTGTGGGGTTACCGAGGACTCCTCGAGGTATGAATTCGATTTGGGTCATTGTGGACCGATTAACCAAGTCTGCTCACTTCTTGCCTGTAAAGACTCAATATAATGCGGATAAGCTGGCAGTACTGTATATGAATGAAATTGTAAGGCTTCATGGTGTTCCAGTGTCAATTGTGTCGGATAGGGATCCCAAATTTGTTTCAAGATTTTGGCAAAGTTTACAGGAAGCTATGGGTACCGAACTTAAGTTCAGCACCGCTTTTCACCCTCAAACTGATGGTCAATCCGAGAGAACAATACAAACTTTAGAAGATATGCTCCGATTGTGTGTATTGGATTTTCAGGAAAGTTGGGAAACCCATCTACCGTTGATAGAGTTCGCCTACAATAATAGTTACCATTCGAGCATTGAGATGGCACCTTATGAAGCTCTATATGGAAGACTGTGTCGTTCCTCTGTGTGTTGGGCTGAAGTTGGGGATAGGGCATTGTTGGGTCCTGAACTTGTGCAATTAACGACTGAAAAAGTTAAAATTATCCGAGAAAGGTTGAAAACGGCACAAAGCAGACAGAAGAGCTATGCAGATAACAGACGAAGAGATTTGGAATTTAAAGTGGGTAGTTACGTGTTCGTGAAAGTCACTCCGTTGAAAGGCCATCCGAGATTTGGGAAGAAGGGTAAATTAACACCCCGGTATGTTGGCCCTTTCCAAATTCTAGAAAGAGTGGGTCCGGTAGCTTACCGAGTGGCTCTTCCGCCGAATATGAGTCAAGTACATAATGTGTTCCATGTTTCCATGCTTCGAGGATACCTATCAGACCCATCTCATATCATAGACTATCATCAAGTTGTGGTAGATGATAAATTAAGTTATAAAGAAAAACCACTTCGAATCTTAGAGCGACAAGTGAAGCAATTGCGAAATCGGGAAATTCCCATGGTAAAGGTAGAGTGGCAAGAACATTATGGAACTGAAGCCACCTGGGAAAAAGAAGAGGATATGCAGCAACAGTATTCGTATCTCTTTCCGTTTTGAGGTAAAAGCAAGTTTGAGGGACCAAACTTATTTAAGGGGGGGGGAGAGTGTAATAACCCGACCCTCGTATGTGACTCTGTTATATTTTAGTCTTTATTCAGTGCTGTCAAATGTTTGTGAAACTGCATGAGAAACTAAGTTATGTATATATGTCTTATGAGTTGTTGCCTTATGAATTGAACATTATCTGTTAGGTAAGAAGAGCATCTGTTGCTATTAGGACATTAAAACAGAAATTGGAAGCCTTAACGGTTTAATTAGCTGAAAGTAATTATATATTTGTGATCAGCATAATTTATATGTAATATTAAGCATGTTTACGAAATTTCAATTTCGGCATCATAAAGCGATTGATTTTTGTCTTATATGCTCTTATATTGCATATATATCTCTAAGACTTGGTTTGACTCAAGATCAAAAACGTGACTACCATTTTGGAGAGAAAATAAGAGAGAGGGGAGAAGAGAATTGGGGGAGAAGTGATTCAACAAGAGATTTGGGCAAAATTGTTAGAAGTTTTGGAATTACATTCAAGGTAAGCTTAAGACCTTCTTTTTATGGCAACTTAGAGTTGTAAGTCATGTTTGTTTGATTCATGTATGAATCATGTTTGAGTTATGAGGGTTTTCATCAATTGGTTATTTTGCTACTTAATTTGGGTGTTACATGCAAATTATACTTCAATCCTTGGTTTATGTCATCATTCCATGGAAATATGTTGGTGTTATGTGTCATGCTTGAAGAACTTGAATGTAAAATGGAATTTGAGAAAGTGATGGCTTGTGGAAGCCTCTAAGTTAGTTTAAATTGTCATAATCGAAGTGAAATCCATGTTATGGTGTTGTTAGGTTGAAGTATTGCATAAATTTAACCTTAAATTGCATGAAAAATGAAGCTTGGGTGTTAATTTTTGAGTTGAAATCGAGCTGCCCTGAATCTGGGCCTACGGCCGCTCGAGCGGAGGTCATGGCCGCTCGAGCGGGAAAATCACCCTCTCAGCAGTTCTTCTGAAATTGCTCTGTCCGCTCGAGCGGAAGAATTCCCGCTCGAGCGTAAAAATTGACCTCTCAGCATTTGTGATCGCATTGCACTGTCCGCTCGAGCGGACAACTTGGCGCTCGAGCGGAGGACTATTTTGCAGGAAGAAAATATGTTCGTTCAGTTTTGCGTGCTTGACCCTCTGGTGTTTTTAGAATATTTTTCCGATGAGTTTAAGATGGTTATATATGCATAAAAATGTGGTGACATTTCTGAAGGATTTAAAGAGGAAGAATACTAATGTATCAGTTATTGTGTACAGGGCACACTCCAGAGGGAACTGGTACGCCACCACAACGCTGTGAGTAATAGTACCTCAATGAATCTTTACTTAATTTATTATGTATTGACGTTATGTCTTGACGTTACGCACTTTGTTGTCACACTTGTGGTGATACGAAATATATATATACACTATGGATGAGAATCATTATGAAACTGTGGAAACATCAAAAAGATTGTGAAGTTATTGTGAACCTTTGGATTGTACCAAGGAAGTTATGAATCTGTGAACCAATGTGGCCTAGAGCCATTTGTGAACCAATGTGGCTTAGAGCCGTTTGTGAATTAATGTGGCTACGAGCCTTTTTGTGATACTATATGACCAATGGTCAGTTGTGAACAATGACGTTGTGAGGCCAAGGGCCGTGATGTGAAATATGAACATGTGCTAATGTGAGCTTGTGAATCAAAGGGACCCAAGGTCTATGTGACGAACTGTAAATTATGAACCCAAGGACTCTTTTCTGAATGTGTGCAGTTCTTAGGCCAGGGGCCAAATTATGAATGTGATGAACCAATTACATTGTCCCAGCAAGCTATACAAGGACAGACTAATCTCATGATTTTAGTATTAATTATGGTTACATGTATACCAGTACTATTGTTCACTGAGCTTGGCTCACCCTGTGTTATGTCTGCTTCTGTAGGTAAACCACCAGGAGGTCGACCCTAACTCGGCATCGTCATACTTTTGTCAGCCTAGGCACAGCCAAGCTTTGGATCGGAACCTTACTTTTGTAAAGTCTGTTAGATGACGGCTTACACTTTTTGTTATTGGTCTAAGTTGTTTGTACTTAATATTTTTGTTATGTACCCCACCTCGGGGTTGGGTTTGTATATGCATGTAAATAACTAACTTTTAAATGTATTTTGGCTTTTGATGTACTTGTCCTATGAGTTGTTTTTGATCCTGGCATATCTTAGTAGCTCAATGGATGTTATATTTTCTGATTTATATCAATTATTATTACAGCTTCCGGTCAGGCCCCTATATGAATCAGGTTAAGTGTTCTTTTCTGCTTAGGTCATGCCCAAACTTTTAGGGGCCAGTTTGGGGCGTGACAGATAGTCAGGTAATTGGTGAAACAAAAGTGCAAAATGAGACTGGTTTTGAAGCTTAGAGCTGGGCATACGATTAATAAGGTAAACAGAAGTGGCAATAGTGTCAAACCAATAAGCAAGAGGGACACCAGACTGTTGAAGCAAAGCAATAGTAGTGTCTATGATGTGTTTGTGTTTCCTTTCGGCAACACCATTTGTGGTGGTGTATAGGGACAACAATTGATGATCAATGCCATGGGTGCGAAGAAATTCTTGAAACTTAAGACCCAGATATTCAGTGCCATTATCAGTGCGAAGAATTTCAATTTAACAGTGAACTAATTTTCAACAAAAGCTTTGAATTCAATGAATTTTGCAAAAACTTCACTTTTAAAATGTAAAGGATAAAGCCATGTAAACTTGCTGAAATCATCAATAAACAAAACATAATATTTAATGGAAGAAGAAGAGTGAAATGGTCCCCATACATCACTATGAATAAGGGTCAATGGTTTATTAACAGAAGTAGTTGACAAACTAAAGGGCAATCAATGGCTTTTGGCCATACAACAATGCTTACAAGGAAATGAAGAACTAGAAACAATCTTAGGTAATTTCAGTTTATTACAAATCAGTTGCATGTTATGCAAAGAAGGATGGCCTAAGCTAGCATGCTAAGTAGAAGGAGCAGTAGTGGTGTTGAGGCAAACTTGATGAGAGAAAGATCTAGGAAGAACAGCTGGAAGATGATAGAGCCATAAGAACTAGTACCTCTATAGAGAATAGTTTTATTTCTCTTGTCTTGGATCACAAAACCAGAAGAATCAAAAGTAATAGAACAGTGATTATCAGACACAAATTAATGAACTGAAATGAGATTTGCAGAGATTTTAGGAACATAAAGAAGCTGTGTAAGAGTGAAATTTCGAGAAGGAGTTAGTAAAATACCAGTTCCTTTATGTTGAATAGGCAAGGCATTACCATCTCCAACCATGACCTGATCTGAACCTTGATATGGCTGATAGGACTGTAAATTTGTAGACCATGAGTGACATGGCTAGTGGCTGCAGAATCTAAAAACCAATTGTCTGATGAAGAAGAGGCAGAGGCAATGTAGGCCTTATTCTGAAACTTAGATGAAATATGAGAGGTCTTAGTATTGGCAAACTGATAGGAAGTATCCATTCGGTACCAGCAGTTGAGAGCAACATGATTGTGTTTGCCACAAATTTGACAAACCACAGAGGAGTTGTTATTAGAAGTGTGATAACTAGATGAATTGTTATTAGAAGTGTGATAACCAGATCGACCTCTTCTTCTTTTTTGGAAATATCTACCACTAGATCTGTTTTCTCTACTAAATTGAGATTGACCAGAGAAAGAATTGTGAAATCCTGAAGATTGAGAAGAATGTTTCTGAGGATAACCTTGAATGCAGCCGAATAAGCCACATGCAGATCAAAAGAATTTTGTTTAGAAACTGACTCTACATGAATTTCCTCTGAACAGAGCAGTGATGACAGATTTTCCATGGAGATGGACTCAGGTCTTGCTCGAATTGTGGTTTTAAAAGCATTGCATTCAGCAGGAAGGCCATTCAATGTGAGAAGAACAAGATCTTCGTCTTCAACTAATGAAACAACCACAGCCAACTGATCAGATAGAGCTTTAATCTGAGAAAGATATTCTTCCATTGAACAGGATGTTTTCACAACATTATGAAGCTTGTTCTTGAGTTGATGAATATGAGACCTTGAGAGAGAAGTAAATCGTTTCTCAAGTATGCTCCAGGCTTCATGACTAGTCTTGTAATGAAAAACTGTGGTGAAGACTGCTGAGGATAATGTGGTTGTAATACAGCTCAGAAGATGCGAATCAATGAGCATCCATTGAGTATATTCATCATTCGGTAACTCTCTGATGTATTGAGAAGGAGGTGTAGTTGAACCATCAACATAACAGAGCAAACCAGTAGCTCAAAGAATGTTGCGAAATTGATTTTTCCAAACAATGAAATTGGAAGAATCAAGCTTAACAGTAACAAAAGAATTTAGATTGGAGATAAGAAGTAAAAGATTTGAAAGAAGCTGAGGAGAAGAAGGCAAGGTCGCCATTGATGGATCTTCAAGCTCGTGATAGTATAGGCTCTGATATCATAAAGAATATTTGAAACCTCATTCCTCTTATTAGTTTTATAGATCAATGTATAGTATTTATACAACAACCTAACCTTTTTTACTTAAGACTAACTATGATGAGTTAACTCTAACTAATCACACTAACTCTAACTAACTTCTAACTAATTCTGTTACAATAATATCAGACAGATATTATAATGGATATGAAATGATTGCACTAGACTCAGCTTGTAGCTTCTCACACGTGGATGTGGATGATGAAGTTTGAGCTCTGAATGGAAACATAGTCTGTTTAAACTACTGCTGAGCCTTGGACTGTTTGAGCTGTTGCTGCTGGGTCTTGGTTTGAGCTATACTTTCATCACTATTCATGATTCATCACATAAAAACATATGCAAAATTCTACCCTTAACAGCGAATATATATATGTAACTAAAGCTTCTTACACTAAAACCTATAATACTAATATTTAAAAATAAATAAGAGTTGATTAATTTGAAAATATTCTTAGCTAATATTATTACAGAGTTAACATAAGAATTTTCAAAACTAAGAGAGAATTGGTTGCACTAGCCGTCTCCTTAAATTCATTCCTACCATATTGTGCTAATATCATGTGTCAATATTACTAATGAATAAATAAATTCACATGATAATAAATTAAACTTATATGATCAAATTAACAAAAAATATTTTAGTTATAATATTTTTAGCAGATGAGACCACGTAAGATGGTCATGTTACTCTTACGAAAAAAAAAAAAGCATGCTGCAATTAAGAAAAGAAATGCTTTAAAGACAAACTTCTTGACTTTATTTTATACACATTAACCATGAAAAACTATTCAAACACCTAACTTTTGCCAAGTCATAAAGAGGGTGGGAAAAAATTAGCTTCTTTCTTTCCATAAAAGAATTATAAATATTTGTTCATATTCACTGTGAAAAAAGCCTCTATGTCTGTGGATTGATAAAGGTTTTCCAGAGGTCGCTTTCAGTTTATACTTTGACAACTCCTGAACCAACACACACACCAACACAACTGTGACTTTATTGCACAACTTTGAGACTCTCTCTCTCTCTCTCTCTCTCTCTCTCTACCAAACATACCTTCAGGGGTTTCATTGATGGATTCTCTCTCTCTCTCTCTCTCTCTCTTTTTTTTTTTTTTTTGGTTGAACAAATTGATGAATTCTCTCTAAGAGCTAATTAAGACTACCTCGATCCAAAAAAAAAAAAAACTAATTAAGACTACTCTTTTTTACCAAGCTCAAGTCATTTTAAATTTACTTATCAAATTCAAAATAGTTTTTCAAAACACAATTTGAAAAGAAAAAAAAATTAAACACTAAAGTCGCAAGTTTATTTCACCACAGTATTAACATGAAAGGTGCTTATCTGTCTGCGTGAGTTGATTGTAGTTCATTGACGTGGTTGATTATAGTTCATTGATTCAATAGTCATACGATTTTTATTATTTTTGTTAAAAAAAAAAATGAATGATCTGTGTTCAAAATTACATTTCTCATCTATTTATTTGAAAACATATATGATACAATCACGGGTTATAATAATCAAATCAATCTATTTTTTTAAATATTATGCACATAAAAATCTTAAAAAAATAATAATTCATGCCACTATAATAGGTCTTGTAATGAGTCCACTTAGCCAAACATGCATGACTAGTCCAGTTTCTCTTTCCCTACTAGAGAGAATTGGACCTTAAAAAAAAAGAGGAAAAATTACCCTTCAGTGAAAATTTCAGGAATTTATTATAGATTATGTGAATATTGAGATATAAAAATCTGGAAGCATAATCTACTATAATAATTTAGAATACTAGTATATCATAATAAAGAGATTTGAAGATAGAAGATAGAAGATCTCATGTTAGCTTAAGCAAGTACATGTTTTAGTTGAGTTGTGCACAAATTAACTCAGATACCTGGTTAAAAAATAAACAAATGGGTGGACTAGGACTGGGAGCATGAGTTGAGTAACTATCTCATTCCCAGGCTCTCAAACCATGCAAAATTTGGTGCCTTTCGGAAAGTAAAATAGGGTTCAGTTACAATCATTCAATAAGAGGATGTCTTTCAACCTCAGCTTTTTTTCTTTCACCCAAAATTCCATAGGATTCAAATAAGCATGCATGTTAAAAATCTATCTATGTAGATATATATAGAAAGAGGACTTTCGATTGATCTGATGAGCTGTGGTGTCAAATAAAGAGAGCATATATATATATATAACAAAGCTTCCAACAAGTGTGTTTGTCAATGTGGACACAGTGCCATGCATTGGATTCAATCATTTGCAAATATGGTCTATCTAGTTATATTTATTTAAATTTATTTATTTATTTTTGCTTTGGTAGCCGAAAGTGAAGTCCTAATAATGTATGCAAAGCATGAATTGAACTTTAATGGCCTCAGTTATTATCATCACAAATGTACTTTTGGAGATAATATTTTATGAACACATTCAAGAACCAGTGCAATAGTATATATATATACCATGCATGCCAGGCTAACTTCAAGGTTAATTATTATTATTATTATTATTTTTTAAATTTGTTGTTTCAATCATAATAATTTCTTGTATATTATTGCAGTGTTGTAGGGAGCTCAACTTTTCTAATAAGTCAACCACATGATATATGTAAAAGCATGTTTAAGCAATTAAAGAGCATGAGTGATAGCATGCTTATTTGATTCGAGTACAATTAGTTGTAATGCATTGTAAACGAAGGGACCTTAAACATTTCATGAAGGAGTATTGATGTGCAGAATCACGTGGCACAGTATAGATTTTTTATTTAAAAAATAACAATAACAATAAAAGTGAATATATTTATAAGAATGATATTGATATATCAAGTTTTTTTTGTATGAATTTTTTTATGGATGAAGCATTAATAAATTTCAAAATATGATTTTGTAAATTATTTAATTTTTTTTTCCTTATGAACTCAAGGTCCCATTAAAGTGGAAATTATACAAAAGGGTAGTCACTTCCATGTTTGGGTTTAATTTTTAAGGAATGAAAGTGTGTTTCTCCAAATGTGAAATTACACATTTGGATAATCCGCACTATAGAGGTTTTGGATTTTTCCTCATTATTCTGGAACAAATCCCACATTACGAATAAGAACGTAACACTCCATATAACATTTTAATAATGTAACACTTCAATATAACATACTAAAAAATTCCTTAATTTACTTTTTCCAAACGTAACAATGTAAGACTCCGAACTTCTCCCAAACATAACACTTCTATGTAATACACAAAAAAACTCCTGAATGTACTTTTTCTAAACCTAACACTCCAATCAATGCAATCTCAAGCGTTACACTCCAATGTAACACACATAAAAATATTAAAAAAACTATCTAGTGTACTTTTTCCAAACATAACACTCACAGTTTGAAATTATACATTTACCCAAAACTTACTAAGGAATTTTTGTACTCCTTTTGAAATGGTCTAAAGAATTCCCCAATTTTTTTTTTGAGTGTTACATTGGAATATTAATTTTTTTTTTTTGTGTGTTATACATTGGAGTGCTACACTAAAGAGTTTTTATTTTTATTTTTTTATTTTTAAAGTGTTACATTAGAGTGTTATTAGGGATGAGCAGCGGATATACCGATCCGCCAAAACCGACCGAACCAAACCGATCCGCCGCATTTTGGACGGATGCGTGATGTCGAGCGGACGGTTGCGGATTGATTTTCTCCAATCCGCCAATTTGGCGGACGGATGGCGGATTTGAGGTTCCTTTGGCCGCAACCGAACCGCCAAACCGCAAGTACCCTTAGTAATTTATAAGACTTTGTATTTTTAATTTGTTTAAATATTTTGTTTGTATTTCCAATTGAAAAAAAGTTCAAATATTCTGTTGAAAAAAAGTTTTCAACTTGAATATATTTTTTGGTTTTTAAATCTAACTCTAAAAGTAATAAATAGAAAATATAATATATGCTGGTTGGTTTTTGTTTTCAAAAACATATATAAATGTAACAATACAGAGACATACAATCTCTACTATTACTTTGTTCATGGTTTTGGTGGTTTGCATTGTTTTTATATTTTAAGAACACAGATTATAATATTTTATGTGGATGATGCATGCTATGATTGGAATATGTGGATGAGGCATACAGTGATTGCGATATTCTAAAGTTTCAAACTTTCTTTCTTTGGATGAGGCATGCAGTAATTGTAATACTTTTTAAGTCATTAACTGTAATACTTTCTTTATTTATTTTTTTTTTTTGAAGAAGTGCACAAGTTGAATTATGTTGAAAATTTATAAAATTTCAAACCGCCAAACCGCCAATCCACTCAATCCACATCCGCCGGATTGGCGGACAGATGTGGATTGTTTTTCTCCAATCCGCCAATCTGGCGGACGGATGGCGGATTGGAGATTTCATGGCCACAATCGACCCGCGCCCACCCCTAAGTGTTATGTTTGAAAAAAAGTATAATGAAGATTTTTTTGAGAGTTTGTTATATTGGAGTGTTATAGATTGAAATTATACATTTACTCAAACCGTACTAAGGAGTTTTTGTACTCCTTTTAAAATATTTGAACAATCTCACATCCTTTTGAAATATTTGAAAATTTTCATATCTCAAGTCATTCCAAATAAAAAATATTCCCATATAAAAATTCATTACAAATTTGATTATTATAGATTATGTATCTTATCTTTCTATAACACACACAAAAGAGTATAACCGTATATTCAATTTTTTCAATAATATATTAAATATTTCTTTCTAAAATCAATGAGACTAGTTAGTCTATAAGAAAACTCTTGAGACTAATCGGATTACTATTCTTCGAGATGGAGTTTATAGGTAAATTTTTCATTTTTTATATGAATAAAGTTCTTGTTTTTCTTTTTTCATAAAACAATGCGTATATATATACTACTACTAATAATAATAAATAAATAAAATCAATATCAGGTGCGGTAATACCACAAAGTCGGATAATTATTCAATAATCTAAAATATTATATGATTATTATTCATGTGTTACTCTTAACAAATGAGGTAACAAAAATTTCACAGATATGAAAATGTTGATTCAACTTTAATAATCCCATAAACCTTTTGACAGTTGGTCTATTTGCACAAACTGATATTTCAAATAAATTCAAAAAATTGAGCACCCTACTAATTTGAATGGGAAAATCTAAAGATTTAAGATATTTTGAATATGAATTTGAACGAGAGGGAGAGAGAGATGTAAATGAATTTTTACTCAAATCTCTACCTAAATCCATGATTCAAAGTCTTAATCTTTGGACTAAACATGGTAGTTTGATATGGTTTTAGCAACCCCAATCTGCCTTCATAAACCGTAGTACATTTTTAACTGTTCAACTTTGTCTTCCCCTTTCTCTTAATAATGAATTGAAACCAAATCATATACTTGAAAATGAAAGATGTAACATATAAGGAAAGAGAAAGAAATGGAGAAACCAAAAAAAACAAAGCAAAACAACATTAAGCAAACACAATAAAAGAAATATGTGTACAAGCAGTTGCTTTCCGAATCCTCATAAGGGTCATACAAATGTACACACAGCAATGCTACGGACCACAAACAAAATTTCACTAAATCGTCTTGAAGCCGATGCCGGTCAGCCAGATCCTAAGCTTTTCCAGTCAGTTGGCCACAGCTTCGGCACTGTTTTCGTGAAACATTTCTCGTTTCGTGATCTGTAGCATTTTTGATATACACATACAGTCTTTGGCACCAATGTCAATAGGTCAAACACAAGCACAATCCACATTTATATATACCCTCAAAAGTCACCTAGTTGTCATAAACCCTATCCTGAAATATAACATTATAAGATTTGTAGGAAACTCACAACTGACATTGTCTAATGGCAATATTAAGTCCTCTTGTGTCTGCCAGAGGAAACAGGACACGCCGACCACGATGATGGCTTAAAACCCCCTACCAGTAGTTTGGATGCTGACGATGTCTTAATTTTTCTTCTCTTGGACTCTAGCTCCAGCCTTCTTGCATTAGACGTGGAAGAGCCCGATGCCCCAGGAAAAATAGACGTGGCATTAATCAATGCTCGCTTCTCTTTCCTATTTCTATCGAACTTGGAAGAGAACTTCACACGTGCAGCAGTTGCAGTGTCTTCTTCGGACAAGGGAAGTAGTCTTATGCCAAGGCCTTTTTTCCTGGAAGTAAGCTCTTCTTCGGCAACTCTTTTCTTTTGATTCTGAGGAAATGGGAAATTGATGAGAACATCAGACATCAGGGAGGGATGGTAATGACAAATTAAAATAAACTCGATAATAGTACCCTAAGTTGGGCGCGGAGAGCCTTGTTAAGGGCATAATCATCAGAATGTCTGGAGTCAGATACTCGCTGAAGACGCACTAATACCGGCTCAGCTTCTTTCTTCTTTTGCAGATCCTCTTCCTGGTGTTCAAGGCGGTAAAAGGGGTCTGCAAGCTTACCTCTTTCTGGAAAATTAAAAAATGTTAGAACATTTACATAACATCTAAATAGGAGACATAATAATCAGGGGAAAGAAAAAAACAAATAACACTAAAATTAAACCTAATAAATTTGTTAAAAAATATCGGTCAAGATAATGAACACACTCCGTATCCACAAGACCATCTAACATCCATATATTCTTTAATATTAACAATCAAAAGTACCTTCATCAGCAGGAAGTGCAAAGGTTTCTGCATCCTCAACATCATAATCCTCGGTCTTTTTTTGCGCCCCGCTAATGATCACATACTCACAATTTTTGGGATCTGTCTGAATAACAATCTCATGCTTACAGCATGCAGACTTCATGGAAAAACTCCATATCTGAAAGAGGAAAAAAAATAGAGTAGATATTAGCAGTTAATGAAGAACACAACTTCATCAAGAACAGGAAATGACTCGGGAGTTAGCAGAGCTTCATACTGATAACATGACAAATAGTGTGCGACATCAATAGAAACAGCATCCGAAACTAAAATATTCTATTGTGGCACAACCTGCTAGCCAATTAATCTGAGAAAAATACTAAAGTCACTAGTCAAAACCACTTGTGAAACGCAGAGAGAGAGAGAGAGAGAGAGAGAGAGATTCTTTAATGTCCAATATCATGTTTTTGATCATGCTGATATGTTCAAAATAAATCAAATACCCATGTCAGACACCCGACACATAGACAAGGGTGTGAGATGTGTCTGATACTTTCCATCAAGCACTTCTTACATATTTGTATTTAACACTACAATTATGTATATATTGTTGTATAATTGCTATAAAATGAGTAAAATGCCTTTTTGACACTATATGTCACATATAACACCATTTTATCTCAAATAATGTATTGAAATTATAAAAATATGAACCTTTTATAAATGAATCTGTCTACACTTAAATTTAAGATTTAATAGGTCTGATTTCTAGATACACACTTGCACCTGACACCCGTAATTGAGTCCATGAAACATAGTAAACCCAATAATTTATTCAGAATTAACTGGCATTGAAAGCTCTTTCTACATGGCCTATGATCTTCCTCCTCCCCCCTAGAATTTGTGTGCGTGCCCATATATCCATCAGCAGGTTTGTTCATACCCATATGTGCCACCTTAACAATATTGCAAAAGAATAGACCTTGACATTATCACACAAAAAAAGTAAAAGAATAGACCTTGAAATACTTTTAGCTCCAACAGTGCCACATAGAAGAGACAGTTACCCAATTGTTATCAAGAATAGCTTACCTTCGTAGAATAATAATTCCCCACTTGCTTCTTCTCTGCATTGAACCTCACACCTTTCGCAATCATAGAATTGCATCCACCACACCAAATATTGTAAGGCATTTCAAACCTAAAAAGGAAGCAAATGATAATTAGCAACTAGCCATTTCAAATGAAGCTCACACAATGGTAAATGTTTCTCACAGGGAATTCCACAGATAAACTGAACTATTGATTGTATATAAGTGCTAAGTTGTAGAGCAAGTGAATGTATATGGGAAACATAACCATTTTGAAAGATATAATTATTATCTCAAACCTAACACTTTGTTAGAGAGTTATATATATGTATATTATGAACCAACAAAATAGACAAAAAATGGATTTTTCTAAATTAATCTCTCACATAGTATGACCCAAATAGTTAATTAGCTCTGGACATAAAAGTAGTATTTCTCAATTGTGTTTCACACACTAGATCTTCAAAAAATATGCAAGTACTCTTGAATCAAAGTTTCAAATAGTCCACAACATCATTGACACCAGTAGGATGCCCGATGCTATTGTAAAGGACATTGCGTATAACAGAACATGTAAGAAACAGTATTTAGGCCTCGTTTAGCAAGTGGTGATTTTAGCCAAAAAGTCAAAAAGTTACTAAAATAACCAAAAAGCCAACAAACCTATACCAAAAAATCAAAGATTCAATTTTCTCTCTACTTTTTACACATCTTCTCGTTAAAAAAACCAAAAAGTCATCCCAAACGTACTAGTTTTTTTTACATTATATTTTAGCCAAAAAGTCAAAAAGTTACTAAAAAAGCCTATTCCCGAATGAGGCCGTAGTATTATAAATCTAACTCGAATAATAGGGATGGGTAAATTTTAATGTTAGAATCTCACAAGGATGATTTACAATGAACAATAATTTTTAATTATCTTCCAATCACTGCTAGTGGAAAATATTAACTTTTTTCTCTTACATCTTCAGAATTATTATCACCAAAGATGAAACATAAAATATTAAATGAATAGACCAGTGTTTTTAAAGGCTCAAGGCGCACTAAGGCGCCGAAGGTCTCTTGGAGCCTAGGCGCAAGGCGCAAGGCGGGGCGCGGGCTTTATTGAAGTAAGGCGCACAGTCTTCGTAAAAAATAGAAAAATTAATATAGACTAATCATTCATAGTACTAAGACAATTTTTTAAAAAATAAAAAGTAATCAAGATTCAAGACAAAAAATAGAATAATTCTCAAAGCCATGAAAGTACATATTGCATGTTATGTGATGAATTAATTAATGTATGTAATGTATGAATCAATTTTCTTTTTTTTAATTAATTAATTAATGTACATTACATTCCATTACATTAATTCCTATGATATGTTACATTCAATTTTCTTTATGTAATGTAATGTAATGTATGAATTAATTAATGTTATGAATCAATTTTCTATTTTTTTAATTAAAGGTGAATTAATTAATTTCAGTATAATGATGAATCAATTTCAGTATAATCATAATGAATGTAATATATCTATTTTTTTATTTATGTATGTATGTATGAATTAATTAATTAATTTATTTGTTTATGTAATAATCAGGGTTATGAAAGTCAAATAATTGAAAAAAAATTATTTATTTATTTATCATAATCAATTAATTAATTAATTTATTTATGAATTAATTAATTTATTTATTTATTTATCATAATCAATTTCAGGCTTCCCATTTTTTTTCAGACTCAACTCAAATAATTGAAAAAAAAAAATAAAAGAAAATAAATAAATAAATAAATAAAAGCAAAATAGATCAGTCGAAGGCTGAAGACGATCGAAGACGAAGAAGAAGGGGAAGGGGAGAGAGAGTCGAACGTGCGAAGCCAATCGAAGTTGAAACCTGCGAAGTCGATCGAAGTCGAACCTGCGAATCGAACCTGCGAAGTCGATCGAAGTCGTAGTCGCAGAGGAAGAGGAAGAGACGACTTCTTTTTTTGAACACAGGAAGAGACGACTTCGATTAGGGTTATCTGAGTCCTATTTAGCTCATATGGTCCATGAGTCGTAATCCTCTGTGATTACGAGCCCTTCGATTAGGTTCATCTGAGTCGTAAGATCAGATCTACAACTTGAACACTCAGTCGCGCCTAGGCGATCGCCTTGCGCCTCTCTCGCCTTGCTCCAGTCGCGGCTAAGGCGCTCGCCTGGCTCAAGTCGCCTTGCCTGGTACCTCGACAGGCGCAGATGGTGCGACTCGACTCGCCCTGCGCCTAGGCGCGCCTTTGACAACACTGGAACAGACTAATGGTCAGATGAAACAAATTTAAATTTGTAAAAACTACAATCTCACCAATATGTTGATTCCCAGTCTTGAAGTAGAAAGGCTACAAATCTATATTACATGGACTCTTCAAAATAAATCAAATACCCATGTCGAACCCCCGACACTTGGACAAGAATGTGTGATGTGTGTCCAATACTTCCATCGGGGCACTTCTTATATAGTTGTATTTAAGACTATAATTACATGTATTTATTGCAGTATAATTGATATAAAATGAGTAAAATACATTTTTGACATTGTATGTTACATGTAACATCAACATGTCAACTGCCTCAACCAGAAATGCAACCTGTTAAATAATTAGGATCCTCTAATACAGCTGTGAGAGTGCTAAGGCTCTCATCCAAGAAGAGGCAAGCACTTCAGGTTGTCACAAAGCTACATCTAAATAAATCACGATAAACATAATACTTCCGACAAGACAAGCAGTCTTTCTGAGATACAATGAAACAGTCGCATACTTGATCAAATGTGTGGTTCAGTACCTTATAATCAAAATGCCCTGGTCTATTTTTCTTGCTCTCTCCCTCAAAGCATGTTGACCATGGAACTTGTTCAAAGAACCCTGAAAAGAAAAATGATGTAAGAAATCTAGAGAATTCATGCCTCTTAAAAGCTAAACTTAGAAATATATATGTACATAACTACTATGCAAGCATACCTGGTTTTGGGGTCCATTCTGGGGGGTAGTAAAAATTGTCTGCTCTGGCAGCTGCAAGTGAAGACTGCGAAAAGCCAAACAAAAAAGTTTAATAAACTTTAAAAAATAAAAGATAAAAACAGATCAACCAAGGTATTTTCTTTCTTTCTTTCTTTCTTTTTTAAATGGAAAGCTGGCTAAGATAATAATTGATATCCGGAGATAAACTGTATTATCAGATGAGACGTCAACCTTTAGATCTAATGAAAGCTTCGCTCAAGCAAAATGAAAAATCATTATTCATAATCGTCTAATAGAGTAAGGGTGCAGCTATTCCCACTCCACTTTTGTCCAAATACACTCTATTTTTTGTTCTTATACTATAAGGAAGTTACAACAAACCATAGATAATCCCCTAATTTCTAATTTTTTAACTTAATTTCTAATTTAATCTAACATTATAATATATAAATACACAAACATATATACATTGTGCATGTATATATACATGTATACAAGTATGCACATAAGTAATGGCAAGAATTTGAACAACACAAATTAAGAAGTTCAACATTCGCCAGCCACTATGCTTTTCAGCTGAGGTAGCCAGTTTTAAACAACACATATTAGGTTTCGTATATTACATTATTGCTTGTAATAACTACATAATTATTTAAGTAATCAAGGAAACTACCGGCAAAGTGCATGCCAAACGTCACCACCATTGATGAAAATAATACTTTTGATTGTTATGGCCACATAAAACAAGATGCTACGGAGCTTTATTTCAACACCACAGGTCAAGGAACTTATGTCTCATTAATTACAAATTTTTTAATAATATTCTGTGCAACATGGGCTTGATTAGGTGTGCTAGATATTATAATCACTGTTTCTGTTGTTCCGGGTATGGGATTAGTGATGGTAATTTTAGCATAAAAAACATGAAATAGTGGTGTCAAAATTGCAAAACTCCACTAATACGAGGCTGGTAGGGGGAGGAGCTGGTGGTAACAAGGTAGGTGGGGTGGTTGGTGGTGTAAGATTGGGGTTTTTAGTAGTCTAAGAAGAACAAAAATTCTATGGAGGAAGCGTGTCGTATTGAACATTCATGTCGGACATTGACATTCTGCGGACACTCCTATAAGCATGTCCGAAACTTATTCAAAATGTCTTAATTAAAACTTTAAATTCATAATATTGAACACTTTACAAACACTTTGGGAACACTTCTTTAACCCTCCAAACATGACCCATGGGATGAATCTCTTCATAATGTTCCGCATTCTTCAAAATACAACTTGTGCACTCTTAAATATGTTTTGAAACATTTATTAGACAAATACATCATGTGTATTTCAATGCTCCACAATTGCCTTGTATTTTCTATATGCAATTGTTACATGAATGATATCTTGATATTTAAATTATGAAATATATGACTTTTTAATTTTAATCACTATTATGTTGCCTTCTTTTCATTATGTTTAAATAAACTATTCATATGTTATAATAGATTTATAAAAATATAAATTTTTAACGTGTCCCAAGCATATTGTATCCTACATTTATTGAAAATCGTCGTGTTGGCGTGTCTATATTGTGTCTTGCGTCTATGTCTGTGCCACTTAGTCAGTAGTTAGGAGGAAGAACATGTAGTCGGGTTAGTGTTGCAGTAGTTAGGAGAAAGAAAATGAAGTTAAGGCTATAAATGTCCATTTACCGAAAAATTTATTTTGACTTAATTCTTTTTTTCAAGTGAACTCTCAACATATGGGCTTAATCCCACATTCTATTAATTTGGAAGGAAGTAGGGATGTAAAGTAAAACTGCCAAAATTATGTGGAGGGTCTTTGCCTAAATCTAAATGACAGGGGATAAGTTCTTTGAGGCAAACCGTAGGAGATAAAGTTGATTTTGAGTTTTTATTTTATGGGGTGGAAATTTGAATCCGTAATATAGATGCCAACAGAGGTCGTTTTATTATTGTAAAAAAGTACTATAATTGTTCAATTTTGAACTTAAACTTAGAGATTTTCATAGTTCAAGACATAATCATGTTTGATTTGGCACACAAGATTGACATAGTGGCATAATTGGCAATTAAAAAATACGATTACAATGCATAAAATTCTATTTGTATCAATTTTATAACATAATTACAGTTAAATGTGACTCAACTTCCAATAACTCATTATGTATTACGAGGTCTTGGGAAGAATGAAACTAGAACTTCTTCAATTCAAAAACAAAGGCAACTCAAAAGTAAATATTTGTGTGTATGCAATACTTTTATTCTTTCACTTCATTCAGAACAGAAGATTTCAACACCTTAAGTTTTTAACCCTAGAAGATACAAGAGATCAATCAAATCAACAAGGCCCATGATGAACATATACAAATCAAATTCCCAAATTCTAATAAATTTCTATCGACCTGATTGATTGAATTGAATTAGTAACACAACCCAATCGGACAGTCTGATAACGATGAAACCCTAATTGAAACACACACAATAAATACAGAAATACATATATATATATATATATAAAAGACATCAGAGATTGAATTTGCGTACCATTTTATCGTCTTATTATTTATCTGATTTCGATTTCAATCTTCGATTTGATGATCTTCGAAATCTGAAGCAGTCTATGAACGTTCGATCTTTGTAGGCCTTTTTTGTTTTTGTTTTTGTATTGTTTTTGTAACGAGCTTTGAAGGAATGATTTTTGGGGCTTTTGCGTATAATATAGCTGTTCATTTAACGTCGTCGTATTGCATTAGACAACGAAGGCGGTAAAAAGCCCAAAGTGAAACAAGTTGTAGAAAAAGCCCAAGAGTTGTTAGGCCCAGGGTAAATGCCACTCAACAAATAAAATAATAGTAAAAATGTAATTCAACAAATAAAAAAATAATAATAATAATTGTGCAAAAAATTAAAATTTTTTTTTTGGTGACTAAAACACAAGTTTTGGATAAGTTTTTATAATTGGCAATCCGTTAGACAATTTCATTCAGTTGTATTTTTATTCATTCTATTTTATCTGTGAGTTATGAGAATGTAGATGCAAATCCAACTCGAGTTGAATTTGAGTAGAGCAGCTTGTGCTAACATTCCGTATCTTTTTGAGCTCTCCCTATTTGCCACTTCGCTGACTAAGTACGGAAATCGAGTGGTGTGAAATAGTTCATTTAGTATTTATGTCTGCATTTGAACTTCTTGGAAATATTTTCGTCGCTCGAACAGTGGATGTTGCACTCGAATGGGCCTATATGTGAGCACCACCTTTCTCACACCACTCGAGCAGTCTTCACGATTCTATTTAGTATATAAATTGCGCGCTTTGCTATTTTAAGGTAAAATCCGTCCAAATTCTCAGAGAGGAGTAAATAAAAAGTGTTTAATATTGAAGGTTGTTTATATATGAGTTTCCTTGATGATTTATGGGTGATTGATTGATCAACGGGTTGTTTTATTCTTTTATTCACAAAAAGATAAAGGTATTCATTGGTGGATTCCGGAGAACTTGGGCTTGAAGCTTTGGTGCATTCCGGAGTGACTCATTGTCATGGATTTGACATTGGCGTTGTGGATTCAACATTGGACAAAGTAATTCCGAGGTGAAGACGGTGACTGAGAGGCACATCGAGTTCAGTACAATTCGGGTGTGAATTCGTTAGGTAATTGAGGGTTCTTGTAATGTTTTTTGTCTTCTTAGTGGATTAGTTTATAGCTTTGGCTTGTGATTTTTATTACAATCAGAGGTGCTCAAATTGTGATTTTTTCACGTCAAATCGTTGTATCGATTTTGTCGTTGATTGTTTGATTGATGAGATAGATATTCATTGTTTTAAATTGAATCATAATACAAATCATTATCTTGAGGGTATTTAGAATTTTCAACACAAAACATTTTTGTGATTTGGGGTATGCTAAGGTAATAGTGCCTAAGTTGATGAAAATATACTTGAAAAAATCCGACTTCTAAAAACAGGATGTTGTGTGAGGCTTAAAGGGATAAAGACCTTTTGGTTTTTGTTTTGCCTCAATTAAGAGGACTTAAAATCTCTATAGAGTTTGTAAAATCAAAAATAGAAGTAAGAAGAAATGAATTTAAAAAAAAAAAAAAACACTTACTATTATGACTTCAAATGGATTGAACATTACAAAAGTATAAGAATAAATTTGAAAATATGAAATTGAGTTGCAAATGAAAACACAATTTAAGTTTCAAAACAATGCTAATGAAGGCCAAAAACAACTAATTTGACATGCATGTCATGATCTAATGCTAAAATCTATGGCAAATATGTCTTTCAAGTCTACTCATAAGTTGAACTAAGGCTAAACTAAGGATAAATTGCATTGGCCTATGTACTAAGTTGTGTTGAATGGTTGATTGATTGGGTTTTGCTCTATCTTTATTTCTTGTATTTATAAATGCTCAGTCCTTCTGAAAATCACATCTGTCTCCTGAAAATCTACAACAACCTCCTAACAAACCTCCATAAAAACTTGAAAGTTATTTTGCTGGAAGCCTTCTGGAGTGACATCTGTCTCAACTTCCTCATTCTTCTCAACAATTTGTTAGTTATCATTGCTTGGTCAACGTATGCCTTCTCTATAGGAGCCGTTGTACATTTTTGAAATGGGACTATTGGATGATTTGTGAAGTGGATACAGGACCTTCTAGATTGCTGCCACTTGTCTTCCTCATTCATTATCTAGCATATATATATATAATATATGGAGATATATAGAGATATGTATCAATAAGAAAAGAGAGAAATGGGGCCCACATGGATCCCAACTTCCTAGGGATTTAACTAGCAAATCACACCATGATTGCATCACACCCATTTCAAAACCTATCACCATTTTGGGATGATAAAATCACAACCTTTACTCACCACAGAGATACGTGGCACACACCCATTGGCGGTCATTTTCGATACAAACATAATGTTATTGTGATTTCTAAATTTTAAAATTTTATACTAGTACATAAGTGAAACATCATATAATATCTAAATTCACGTATCAATATTAAATAAATAAAAAAGTGTTCCTTCTATACAATTTAGGTATGAACTAAAGAGGTGTAGTCTGGTTTGTGAAGTTCATCATGCGTCTATGAAGCTTGCTTTTCGCACTCCTTTCGAATACGATTAGCCCTACAATTCGGACTTCCGTGGTTCTGAATCTGATTCCACAGTGTAATGTGAAATAGATAAACACAAATGAATCAAATCCGGTAATTCTTTTGAAAAATTAATTTTGAATCAAAATACCAAAAATGGACGGCTTTGCCAGATTATAGAGTTGCTACCTAAATATTTTTGAAAAATTTAGGAAACTCGAGACTTGTGCTAAAGGCCACTTATCCGTTATCACCAAAGTGTCTCGGCTCGGAAACTTAGCTACGAGAGGGGAATGTCATGAATTGAGCACCTCACTCGCCCGATTAAAGATCAACCTCTACTAATCATGATGTGATTCTTATCTATATTATATGCTCTTGTTCCGATCATTAGGTTAACTTACTATGTGTTAAAAATGCAATATCACATGTACATTAAGCAAAATTCTCCCAATTTAAGCAATTAGCCTTCATCTGCAGGCATCCAAATAGGTATATCATTTAAGCACTTAGCCTCATGGTAATCATGCTTTACATGTCAATAATTACACGCATGCAATATGCTAAAGTAATAAATACTCACCTAGTACTCCAAGGCAAGCCAAAAGAAATAAAAGAGTTAGAAAAAATGTATGATCCTAATGATACAAGATGACTAATGTAATACATACAAAAATGCAAATAATAGGTCCGGTTGTCTAATATGTCATGTGAGACACTTTGATAGCATGCGGTGGTCCACATATTCAAGGAATTAATAAATGACAATGCCGTTAAAATGATGAACCGAACCCTATGCATACGAGACAAATGGATGCAAATCATGAAAAATGCTAAGTAAACACGATGTTCTATACTATCCATCATAACCGAATAAATAAAAGGGAGAAAGACGTGGGGTTGGAAGACATACACGCATTATTACATATTTGCCCTCGTGTATGAGGGTCTGAATAAATGTCCTAGCTAATTACTACGAATTAACTAACTATTACAAATCAAATGAAATAAATTAACTACACTAGCTAATTATTACAGATTAAAATTAACTAACTAATTACAAC
The DNA here is from genome assembly GCA_030407325.1 of Camellia japonica. NCBI lineage: Eukaryota > Viridiplantae > Streptophyta > Magnoliopsida > Ericales > Theaceae > Camellia > Camellia japonica. The sequence continues at coordinate 140,477,231 of JAPPVO010000017.1, read as the reverse complement.
ACAAGATTAATTAACTAAGCTATTACAAATTCTAAGCTATTAATTTAACACTAATTAAACCCAAGCGGCGGTTAAAGAACCATGCATGCCAATGCGATCATCCTCTCGGAAACGCTTCTGTTTTGCTGCTAGAACTGTTTTATCTGCAAAGAATGCCTCTGTTTTGCCACTGCTTTTGCTTTGTTTTCTAGGAAAATAAACACTACCTGTCTAAAAAAGGTGGCCGCCCGGCCAGTAAAAGTGGACGGTCGTACAGAAGAGGTGACCGGCCGGCCACTATTGTTGGTATTGCCCTGCTGCAGCAGAAAAGGAATAGAGCAGAAACAGAGTATTTCCAGGAGATGTCTGTCCACCCTGCCTCTCCTTCTCATTAAATAGATCAAAGGAGGGGTAAGCTTAATGCACAAGCCATCAATCGACGTAAACTCGTTGCGTGATGACTTATGGACCAAGGGATACAATCTCAACAAATGATGATGAAGACACACAAAAACCTCTTCGACTTTGATCAAGGGAGGTGGTTGAACTTGGAACCTTGAACCATTTTCATCACTAACAAGTATGGTCCGAACAAATAAAGCAGAATCATATGAGTTGGAGGTGAAGCCGAAGTCATGAATGGTAGAGCTAAACTTAGCAAACCAAGCTCGTGGGACTTACTTGAGACCATAGAGACTACGTTGTAGTTGGCAAACCTTATGAGCCGAATAAGCAGAGCCAGGGGGAGGTTGCATAACATAACACTCCAATGTAACACTAAAAAAAAAAAAAAAATGTGAGATTCTTCAAACTATTCCAAAAAAGTGCAAATGCCCCTTAGTAAGTTTTGGACAAATGTATAATTTCAAATTATGAGTGTTACGTTTGGAAAAAATGTACTAAGGAGTTTTTTTAGTATTTTTGTGTGTTACATTGGAGTATGTTACATTGGAGTATTACATTTGAGATTACATTAATTGGAGTGTTATATTTGGGAAAGTACACTAAGAATTTTTTTTTTTTGTGTTACATTGAAGTATTACGTTTAGAAAAATACACCAAAGAGTTTTTTTTGAGTGTTACGTTATTACGTTTGGAAAAATGTGATCTTGTGAACTCTTTAGTCCTCCTTTTTTTTTTTATGAACTCAAAGGTCCTATTAAAGTGGAAATTACATAAAAGGTAGTCATTTTCATGTTTGAATTTAATTTTTTAGGGATAAAAGTGAATTTCTCAAAATATAAAATTACACATTTGGGCAATTTGTACTATAGAAGTTTTGGGTCTTCCCTTATTCTAGAACAAATCCCACGTTATGAACAAAACCTAACAGTTTAATGTAACACTCTGATAACGTAACACTTTAACGTAACACACTAAAAGACTCCTTGGTGTACTTTTCTCAAACGTAAGAATGTAACACTAAAAAAAAAAACTCTTTGATGTACTTTTTCCAAACGTAATGATCCAATGTAATACAAAAAAAAAAAAAAAAAAAAAAACTCCTTAGTGTACTTTTTTCCAAATGTAACATTCCAATCAGTGTAATCCCAAATGTAACACTTTAACATAACATACTCCAATGTGACACACAAAAATACTAAAAAAACTCATTAGTGAGTTTTTTTCAAACGTAACACTCACAGTTTGAAATTATACATTTACCAAAAACTTATTAAGGAATATTTGTACTCCTTTTGAAATGGTTTGAAGAATCTCACATTCTTTTTTTTTTGGTGTTACATTGCAACGTTACGTTTGGAAAAAGTACACCAAGAGTTTTTTTGTGTGTTACATTAAAGTGTTAAGCTAAGGAATTGTTTTGGAGTGTTATATTGAAATGTTACGTTTAAAAAAAGTACGCTAAGGAGTTTTTTTGTATGTTACATTAGAATGTTACACTGAGGAGTTTTTATGTGTTACATTAGAGTGTTACACTAAGGAATTTTTTTAGAGTATTATATTAGAATGTTATATTTAAGAAAAGTACACTAAGAAGTTTTTTTGTGTTACATTAGAGTGTTACACTAAGAAATTTTAGTGTTATATTAGAGTGTTACACTAGAGAGTTTTTTTGGAGTGTAACGTTTGAGAAAAATACACTAAAGAGTTTTTTTGTGTTACATTAGAGTGTTACAGTAAAGAATTTTTGTGTGTGCTACATTAGAGCGTTATATTAAGGAGTTTTTTTTAGTGTTATGTTGAAGTGTTATATTTGAAAAAGTACAGTAAGGAATTTTTTTATGTGTTACATTAGGGTCAGGGCCGGCCTTGGGGTGAGGCAACTAAGGCGGTCGCCTCGGGCCCCTAATTTTGAATAAAATTTAGGGCCCCCAATTAAGGGAGTGTATCATATTGTGTTATTTCATAATTACTTCAATACTAGCTCAATTCATTTCTTATCATGTTATCGTATGGTGTTATTTTGATTTGTGTCTGATTGATATTTAATGTGAAAATTTTCACTTTTAATTAAAATTAACTTAGCAAGTGTATGGAGAGATTAAAATTTTTCTCATAAGTTGAATTTTATAAAAATTTATTTCTACTAAATGAAATTATTCATAGAATGTTTGATTTTAATTCAATTGCATTTTTCTAATTAAAAAAATTGTGCCTTATTACTATATTTTTTACTAGATTGACTTTAAAATAGGTAACAAAAAAAAAAAAAAATCTTTAACGAAAAAAAGATATTAGCCTTAATTATTATTTTACATACTTTTTTTTATTCAGTTAGATGGAGTTAAATAAAAGATTAAAAAATTATCATGGCTTTCCTTAGTGAATATTAAAATATATAACTAATAATTCATAATATTGAGTCGTGTCATACTTGGATTCATGTTGAAAAATAGTCAACCTTAACTTGCTAATTTTATATATTGCTTGAGTTGTGTAAAAAATTCGCATCCTTACCCCCAAGTAATTTTAGTTCTTATAGCATTGGTAAGCTAAAAAATAAAAATTCGATTCAACTAATTGAAATTCAACTATTATATATATATATATATATATTGTTATCTAAATTTTGTTAAATTGTAATGCAATAGAAATAAATTTTTATCTTTTATCTAAATTTTTTTTTTAAAATAATGATATATGAAGGGCCCAATTTAAAAAATCGCTTTAAGGCCCTAATAAGTCAGGGCCGGCCCTGATTAGGGTATTACACTAAGATTTTTTTTTTAGTCTTACATTGAAGTGTTACGTTTGAGTATTATATTGGAGTATTATAGTTTGAACTTATACATTTGGCCAAAACTTACCAAGTAGTTTTGTACTCCTTTTAAATATTTAAAAAATCTCACATCCTTTTGGAATATTTGAATAATCCCATATTTAAAGTCATTTTTGTATTTCTTTTGAAATGTTTTCCAAATAAAAAAGATTTTTCTATAAAAATTCAAACCAAATTTGATTCCCATATATTGTGTACCTACCTTTCTAGCACAAAAGAAAAAAAAAAGAAGGAACATAATAGAAATAAGAGTATTATCGTAAATCTAATTTTTAAATAATATATTAAATCTACATTTTCAAAATCAATAGGACTAATTGGTCTATGAAAAAATCCTTAGGACTAAATGGATCACCATTTCTCAAGATGGGATTTATAGGTAAATTTTCTTAAATTAAATATGTTACAAATATCAGAGCGACCTAATTTTTTGTATAGATGATATACAAGAACTCTATCAAATGAACTATTTAGATCATTGAAATGAGATTTGTAATGGGCTCTACGGGCCCGGACATCACCCACCAATCCAAATCATAGATTGGGACTTGTAACAGTAGGAAAATGATATACAAGTCCATTTTTTAGATCCATTTTCTAGATTTAGTGATGTGTCAAGAAGATAATTAGTTGATAATTAGAAAATATTTAACTATCAACCAATAATTTTCTTGACATATTACTAAATTTAAAAAGTGGGTCGAATTTTTGTACCATCTGTGATGAATTGGTTGTAACTGATTTTTTCTTAATTTATTTCATTTCCTTTTTACTTAGTTAACTCACATAAGTCCAACTAAGGAAAACAACAACAGAAAAATCATAATATCTTCCTCCTAGATGTAAATAACTTTTTGAAGTTAGACCATATAAGATTTTATACTGATTTTAATTGGGGCCCTAATAGACGGTAGAATTGGTCTTTCAATTAATTGATTCATTAGGTCGGTACTAAGTTTTTTATTTTTATTTTATTTTATTTAAAAAAAAACCCATAATATCTCAAAATGAAAAAAATCCCTTTCATCCATGGCTGTGTCACTCACTCCTTACACATAGATACAACTTATGACAGCTTTGCACAAAATGATTGTCCGGGTTCACCAAAAAAATCTTATAAGGTTCCGTTCAAGTCTCAAATTTGACTCCCTGAAATTAGTGGATTGTCCAATTGTCCATGATTTTTACTTTCTTACACAAATAAGAAGTTGATTAGGTGTAAAAATTTGAAAAGTTATCTATTGTATTTGAAATTTCGATGACTAATTGATGCCATGTGAGAACTATTCAATGACAAATTAAAAAAAAAAAAAAAAAAATCTAAACACTAGTATCATTGTATTCTAGAGAAGTTGCTAATGATTTTAAAATTTCCACCTCTGAATTTTCTGATTTTTGGTATGTATGGCTCGTTATTTTAGTTATCATCAAATTGTTACTATTACCGTTACGTGTTCCAATACTACCATTTAAAACTATGCCGCCATGACCCTCACTAATAGAACTACTAGCAAATTAGTTCCAAAATCGCAACCAAGAAAATATATTTCTAAAAAAAATTCAATAAGAAAATATTTTTGATTGAAACAAACAAAATGGTAATAATTTATCAACAAGTATAAATGTGAGACTCATTCAATCAATACAATATTAATACATCAAATAGTAAATAAAATATAATAAAAATTAATTATCATAATTTTTTTTTTATCAGCAAAGAAGGAATTTATTAATTATTGATGTGTGACATTTGGGTACTCTTTGTATATATAGTAAAAATTGTATTTAAGAGGCCATTTGAAAGAAGATTTTTTTTTTGGTCTTTTTCGAGTGAAATTTTTTTGTCAATCTTTTTTTAGGTGTTTCGAGAATAAAAATTTTTTAAAAAAAGAAAAATATATTAAATTAAAAGAGTTCCAGTGAAATATAGAAAAAATAGTTTCAGAGGTTTTTTACATTAATTTGTGTGTTTGATAAACTTTTTTTAAGTTTAGTTATAAATATTTTTAAACTTCTAATCTAGAAGTACCTATAAACTTACTGACTAGTGCCTTATGAAATCAAAAATAAAATAAAATAAAAATTACAAAAAAAATCTTAGTATTTGATCATTGTAATAAATAAATTATGAATTTTTAATTTTATCGATTTAAATTTTGAACTTTTAATTTGTTTTCAATTTAAACCATTATTCTATTTCTTTTAAGTAAAACTGATGGGAAAAAATATTTTAGTCATTAAACTCAATGTATGAGTAATTCTATTTCTATACACCGATTCTTATCAATACATACACCTTCTCAATATGCAAATCCAAAAAATAAAAAATCTCAGTATACATATTTTTATTTCAATAATACTTTTATCTTCAATTCCAAAATCCTTAATTTTCTTTTCCACTCACCCCTTTTATGCCATCTTTGCCGCTACTCTCTCCTCTCCATCGCCGCCGCCACCACCACCACTCTTAGCTCATCCTCTTCCATCTTAGACTTTCAGAGTTAACTTCGAAAGTGTATGGTTTGTGGTGGGGTTTGTATGAGTGTATGGTTCATGGAGGACAGTGATTGCAGACGAAAGAGAGAGATGATGGAAAGGGATGGTGGAGGAGAGAGGTGGCATTTGTGATGGAGCATATGGTTGTGTGTTTTAGAATTAGGGTTTGATTGGAAGAAGATTTATGGTATTTTTATTTTAGGCCAAAATTGTATTAAGATAAAATTTCAACAAGTGTGAATTGAGGGAAATTGGTGTGTGAAATAGAATTATCCCAATTTATTGGTGTCCATTTAGGTATAAATAATTTTTAAAATACTATTTTTTTATTGAGTTTAATGACTAAAATATATTTTTTCTGTCGATTTTAGTTAACGAAAATAGTTGGTGGTTTAGATTGAAAAAAATTAAAATATTAGGATTTAAAATTGATAAAATTATAAATTATAAATTTATTTTATTACAATAATCCACTTTAGAGTTTCTTTTATTTTTTATTTTATTTTAAATTTTCAAAAAAATATTTAGTAGTTTGGTTTCAATTTTTTGAATTCAATTTTCTGCAAATTGAGTTTTTGTTTTTTGTATTTTTTTGTTTTTAGTGAATCTTTTTAAAATTTTAAGCAATTTTTTACTTTTTTAGATTCATCTTAATTATATATCTAAATAGTAAAATATTTGTGAAAAAATATTTTAAAAAATTAATAAATACAAAAAAATATAAAAAATGTACTGATTTTTTTTTTGGTAGGTGTGTCTAAAAATAAAAATAAAAAATTTTAAAATAAAAAAAAATTAGTGAAAACAAAAAAAATATGAAAACAAAAATTAAATTTTTTAAAAAAGTGAATTCTGAAAATGCAAACCAAATAATGATTAATTTTTGTTTTTTTTGAAAATTTGCAAGTCAAATGGTGGGAAGGTATTATAACCACATCATTGATCATTCGCCATCAATAGTACAAAAAAATCAAATTTCAAATTTAAAACAATCAAATTTGATTTAAACGTCTAAATTTTATTTTTATTTTTATATAAAATTAATTATAAATATCGATTCAGTTAAAAGAAGAAACAAAAAATACACCAATTATATAGATTTAACAAAAATATCAGAATTTAACTCTTGTAATAAAATAAATCTTGCATTTTTAATTTTATTAATTTGAAAACCAATCTTTTGGACAAACGTATAATTTTAAACTATAAGTAATACGTTTGGGAAAAAAAAAAAATAAGGAGTTTTTTTAGTGTTTTTGCGTGTTAGATTGAAATATGTTATATTAGAGTGTTACTTTTGGGATTATACTAATTGGGGTGTTATATTTGGGATAAGTATACTAAGATTTTTTTTTTTGGTGTTATGTTGTAGTGTTATGTTTAGAAAAAGTATACCAAAGAGTTTTTTTTTTAGTGTTACGTTGTTGCATTTGGAAAAATGTGATCTTATGAACTCTTTAGTCCTCTCTTTTTTCCTATAAATTCAAAAGTCCCATTAAAGTGGAAATTACATAAAAGTTAGTCACTTTCATGTTTGAATTTAATTTTTTAGAGAGAAAAGTGAGTTTCTCAAAATATAAAATTATACATTTGGACAATTTGCACTATAAAAGTTTTGGGTCTTCCCTTATTCTAGAACAAATCCTACGTTATGAGCAAAATTTAACACTCTAATGTAACACTCTAATAACGTAACACTTTAATGTAACACACTAAAAGACTCCTCGGTGTACTTTTCTCAAACGTAAAAATGTAACACTAAAAAAAAACTTTTTGATGTACTTTTTCCAAACGTAATGCTCCAATGTAATACAAAAAAAAAAAAAAAAAAAAAAACTCCTTAGTGTACTTTTTTCCAAACATAACATTTTAATCAGTGTAACCCGAATGTAACACTCCAACATAACATACTCCAATGTGACACACAAAAACACTAAAAAAACTCATTGGTGTACTTTTTTCCAAACGTAACATTCACAGTTTGAAATTATACATTTATCCAAAACTTACTAAGAAATATTTGTACTCATTTTGGAATGGTTTGAAGAATCTCAAATTTTACTTTTTTAGTATTATATTGGAGCTTTACGTTTGGGAAAAGTACACCAAAGAATTTTTTGTGTGTTATATTAAAGTGTTAAGCTAAGGAATTGTTTTAGAGTGTTATATTGAAATGTTACGTTTGAAAAAAAGTACACTAAGGAGTTTTTTTTGTATGTTACATTAGAATGTTACACTGAGGAGTTTTTGTGTGTTACATTAGAGTGTTACAGTAAGGAATTTTTTTAGAGTATTATATTAAAATGTTACATTTAGGAAAAGTACACTAAATTTTTTTTGTGTGTGTTATATTAGAGTATTACACTAAGAAATTTTTGTGTGTGTTACATTAGAGTGTTACATTAGAGTGTTAAACTAGGAAATTTTTTTAAAGTGTTATATTGAAGTATTAGGTTTAGGAAAAATACACTAAAGAGTTTTTTGTGTGTTACATTAGAGTGTTACAATAAATAATTTTTTTGTGTGCTACATTAGAACGTTATACTAAGGAGTTTTTTTTAGTGTTATATTGGAGTGTTGCATTTGGAAAAGTACAGTAATGAATTTTTTTTATGTGTTACATTAGAATATTACACTATGATTTTTTTTTTTAGTGTTACAATGGAGTGTTACGTTTAAGTATTATATTGGAGTATTACAATTTGAAATTATACATTTGGCCAAAACTTACCAAGTAGTTTTGTACTCCTTTTGAAATATTTAAAAAAATCTCACATCCTTTTAGAATGTTTGAATAATCCCATATTTAAAGTCATTTTTGTATTCCTTTTGAAATGTTTTCCAAATAAAAAAGATTTTTATACAAAAATTCAAACCAAATTTGATTCCCATATGTTGTGTACCTACCTTTCTAGTACAAAAGAAAAAAAGAGAAGGAAGATAATAGAAATAAGGGTATTATAGTAAATCTAGTTTTTAAATAAATATTAAATCTACCTTTTCAAAATCAATAGGAATAATTAGTATATGAAAAAATCCTTAGGACTAAATGGATCACCATTTCTCAAGATGAGATTTATAGGTAAATTTTCCTAAATTAAATATGTTACAAATATTAGAGCGACCTAATTTTTTGTATAGATGATATACAAGAACTCTATCAAATAAACTATTTAGATCATTGAAATGGGATTTGTAATGGGCTCTACGGGCTCGGACGTCACTCACTAATCTAAATCATAGACTGGGACATGTAACAGTAGGAAAATGATATACAAGTTCATTTTTTAGATCCATTTTCTAGACTCAGTGATGTGTCAAGAAGATGATTAGTTGATAATTAGAAAATATTTAACTATCAACCAATAATTTTCTTGACACATCACTAAATTTAAAAGTGAGTCTAATTTTTGGGCCATGTGTGATGCATTGGTTGTAACTGATTTTTCCTTAATTTATTTCATTTCCTTTTTACTTAGTTAACTCACATAAGTCCAACTAAGGAAAACAACAACCGAAAAATCATAATATCTTCCTCTAGATGTAAATAATTTTTTGAAGTTAGACCATATAAGATTTTATATTGATTTTAATTGGAACCCCTAATAGACGGTAGAATTGGTCTTTCAATTAATTGATTCATTAGGTCGGTACTAAGTTTTTTTATTTTTATTATTTATTTTAAAAAAAAACCCATAATATCTCAAAATAAAAATATCCCTTTCATCCGTGGCTGTGTCACTCGCTCCTTACACATAGATACAACTTATGACAGCTTTGCCCAAAATGATCGTCCGGGTTCACCAAAAAAATTCTTTTAAGGTTCCGTTCAAGTCTCAAACTTGACTCCCTGAAATTAGTGGATTGTCCAATTGTCCCATGACTTTTAAATTCTTGCACAAATAAGAAGTTGATTAGGTGAAAAAATTTGAAAAGTTGTCTATTGTATTTGAAATTTCGATGACTAATTGATGCCATGTGAGAACTATTCAATGACAAATTAAAAAAAAAAAAAAGTCTAAACACTAGTGTCATTGTATTCTAAGGCCCGTTTGTTTTTGAGGTGTAATAAATGGGAGGGGATTAAGATGGAAGTGTGATTATTTAGAAGTGGGTTGGCTTTTTAACTTTTTGACTTTTTGGGCTATTTTAGCCTGAGCTAAAAAGCTTGGTTTGGGAAGGGCTTTTTGACTTTTTTGATTTTTTTTTATGAGAGAAGAGTGTAATGATTATGGGTTGGATGTGATGTTTTGTTTGTTGTGATTAAAATAACATATTTTGTCTTTTGTGATTAAAATAGCCCCAAACCTTCTTGCCAAACGTGTTGTGTTTGTTTGTAGAGTTGGGGAAGGGATATAGATGGAGGTTGGAAAGGGGATTGGGATGGAGGAGGTGGAGGTGGTATTAGAAAAATAGTGAGGAGATTAGAAATTTGTTATTTTTTATATATTGGGAATTTTTTTTAAATATTAATGTTTAATTTTTTATATTTTTTTATTTGTTTATTATTTTATATAAAAATAATTTAACAATTCTTACACTAACAACTATTATCAAAATAAACACAATTTTACTTAATCCCTTCACTATCAATCCCCTCACTATTAATCCCCACTATAAATACCCTCCATTCTACCTCTGAAAACAAATAGGCCGTAGAGAAATTGCTAATGACTTTAAAATCTTCAACTCTGAATTTTCTAATTTTTGGTATGTATGGCTCATTATTTTTGTTATCATCAAATTGTTACTATTACCGTTACGTGTTCCAATACTACCATTGAAAAGCCATGACGCTCACTAATACAACTACTAGCAAATAAGTTCTAAAATCGCAACCAAGAAAATATATTTCTAGAAAAAAAAATTTAATAATAAAATATTTTTGATTGAAACAAACAAAATGGTAATAATGTATCAATAAGTATAAATGGTGAGATTCATTCAATCAATGCAATATTAATACATCAAACAGTAAATAAAATATAATAAAAATTTAATTATCATAATTTTTTTTTATCAGCAAAGAAGGAATATATTAATTATTGATGTGTGACATTTGGGTACTCTTTGTAGTATATATAGCAAAAATTGTATTTAAGAGGCCATTTGAAAGAAGAATTTTTTTTTTCGTCTTTTTCGAGTGAAATTTTTTTATCAATCTTTTTTGAGGTGTTGCGAGAATAAAATTTCTAAAAAAAAGAAAAAAGTTCCAGTGAAATATGACAGAAAAATAGTTTCAGATTTTTTGCATTAATTTGTGTGTTTGATAAACTTTTTTAAGTTTAGTTATAAATATTTTTAAACTTCTAATCTAGAAGTACCTATAAACTTTTCCTCACCAGTGCTTGATGAAATCAAAAATAAAAATAAAAAAATAAAAAAAAATAAAAATTACAAAAAAATCTTAGTATTTGATCATTGTAATAAAAAATTATGAATTTTTAATTTTATCAATTTAAATTTTAAACTTTTAATTTGTTTTCAATGTAAACCATTAGTCTATTTCTGTTAAGTAAAACTGATGGGAAAAAATATTTTAGTTATTAAACTCAATGTATAAGTAATTCTATTTCTATACACCGATTCTCATCAATACATACACCTTCTCAATATGCATATTCAAAAAATAAAAAATCTCAGTACACATATTTTTATTTCAATAATATTTTTATCTTCAATTTCAAATTCCTTAATTTTCTTCCATCCACTCACCCCTATTATGCCATCTTTGCCGCTACTCTCTCCCCTCCATCGCCACCACCACCACTACTCCTAGCTCATCCTCTTCCATCTTAGACTTTCACAGTTAACTTCAAAAGTGTATGGTTTGTGGTGGGGGTTTGTATGAGTGTATAGTTCATGGAGGACAGTGATTGCAGACGAAGGAAAGAGATGATGGAAAGGGATGGTGGAGGAGAGAGGTGGCATTTGTGATGGAACATATGGTTGTGTGTTTTAGAATTAGGGTTTGATTGGAAGAAGATTTATGGTATTTTTATTTTAGGACAAAATTGTATTAAGATAAAATTTCAAAAAGTGTGAATTGAGGGAAATTGGTGTGTGAAATAGAATTACCCCAATATATTGGTGTACATTTAGGTATAAATAATGTCTAAAATACTATTTTTTTATTGAGTTTAATGACTAAAATATATTTTTTCTGTCAATTTTATTTAATGAAAATAGTTGGTGGTTTAGATTGAAAATAAATTAAAATATTAGGATTTAAATCGATAAAATTATAAATTTAAAATTTATTTTATTACAATAATCACACTTTAGAGTTTTTTTTTTTTAATTTTAAATTTTCAAAAAAAATATTCAGTGTGTTTGGTTTCAATTTTTTGAATTCAATTTTCTACAAATTGAGTTTTTGTTTTTTGTATTTTTTTTTTTGTTTTCAGTGAATCTTTTTAAAATTTTAAGCAATTTTTTACTTTTTTAGATTCATCTTAATTATGTATCTAAATAGTAAAATATTTGTGAAAAAATATTTTAAAAAATTAATAAATACACAAAAATAGAAAAAATGCACTGATTTTTTTTTTTTTTGGTAGGTGTGTCTAAAAATAAAAATAAAAGATTTCTTAAAATATTAAAAAAAATAGAAAACAAAGAAAATATGAAAAAACAAAAAAATTAAATTTTTTTAAAAAGTGACTTCTAAAAATGAAAACCAAATAATTATTCTTTGTTTTTTTTGAAAATTTACAAGTCAAATGGTGGGCCGCTGTGCAAGGTATTATAACCACATCATTGATTCATTCGCCATCAATAGTCAAAAAAATCAAATTTCAAATTTAAAACAATCAAACTTGATTTAAACTTCTAAATTTTATTTTTATTTTTATATAAAATTAATTATAAATATTGATTCAGTTAAAAGAAGAAACAAAAAATACACCAATTATATAGATTTAAAAAAAATTATAAAAAAAAATCAGAATTTAACTGTTGTAAAAATAAATCTTGAAATTTTAATTTTATTAATTTGAAACCCAATCTTTTGGTTTGTTTTATTCTAAACTATTTATCTATTTGTAAAGTAAAAATAACAATATATATATACATTTTAGCCATTAAACTCAATATAAAAGTACATAAAATGTCTAAAGTATATATTTTATTTTAATGTTAAGTTTAATGACCAAAATATTTTTTTATCCGCTAGTTTTGCTTTAGGAAAATAGACAAATTGCTTATATTAAAAATAAATTAAAATATTATGATTTAAATTGATAAAATAAAAAATTTATTTTGTTACAAAAGTTAAACACCATTTTTTTTGGGTGGTAATTTCCCTATAAATTTATTGAAGGTTTGGGATTTATGAAATGGACGTGTGAGATATTTTTCTCGGGCCATTTGGGTGATTAGCTTCTCCTGATGGTTAACTATTTGGGGATGGATGTCATGATCCAAACCCGTCCCTATAGGTTCAGTATCGTAATCGGCTAGTAATCCGTAGATTACCGAAGGCCTCTTATCAGTAATCAAATAAGTAAGGGCTAACGAAAGCAAATATTACAAATACAATGTCCATAGAGCTGTATAGACTTATATGGGACAGAGAATTTAAAACTTATATTTACATATATGATGTCATCATCACATCAGCCTTACGTTTTCTTATATACAACCAAAATGAGACTTAGCCCAAAATACAGAAAAGAAACAAAAATTTGCCCAGATAAACAAAAGTAAACAAGAACTTAGGACTTCATTTCCTAAGCTTGGTCGCGCGTCTGATTACCAACATACATAATATAAATAATGAGCTGGAGCCTAGTAAATAACAACAGAGTAAAGTGGTTTATGAATGATATCCAAATCAGATTCAGAAAACAAATTTTATATCAGAAACAGATTCAAATTCACACGCTTTTACAAATTTCATAACTAATCATATGTGGTATATCTGTTAGCTACAAATCAAATTGGTCATAAAGACCCATGTGCACATGAGATGGTGGTCATACAGATCCATATTCACTTGAGATAGTCATGAAGACCCTTATTCACATGAGATTTGGTCATAAAAGACCCACGTGCAAATTAGATAAGTGGTTATGCATAACAAGTCCCATAAATGGAACCTACGTATACCCTGGTACCATGTAACAGATAACACATGATGCTAAGGATGCCACAAATACATTTTAGAAATAGGATAATCATTCATCTATACAGAAAATATCATTTCAAAAAACAGAGCTTATCATATCATTTCATCCAGAAAATACTTATAGTCAAATATAATTTTACAGAGTTGTCACTCACAGATAGCGCTAGAAGCAAAGTGGATAGAATAAAGCGATCAGGCGGACACTAACACGTGATCTACACAAGCACGTGACTGATACACATTGAAACACACGCTCGAAAAACACGTGACTTATTTCATTTCGTTCTTAGTGTGTTTCTAATTTTTATCCTCATTATTATAGCTTAATCATGGCTTAAGAATGCCTAGGATGCAATGAGGATGCAAAATGTACTTACAACACTTAGTAAAATTTTCAGAAAGAGGACAGCTCGCTCAAGCGAAGCTTTGGTCGCTCGAGCGGTCTGCAAAGGTTGCAAAAGTATTGGAAGCTCTCATTTTACACTCGAGCCAACTTTTGGTTGCTCGAGTCATGACTGAAAATAAAGGGTGGTCGCTCGAGTGGTCTTTTGATTGCTTGAGCCAACCATCATTCTTTGCAAAACTTCTGAGAGTTTAAATTTTACACTCGAGCGATGCTGTGGTCGCTCGAGCGATGCAACCAAATTCTGAAATTTTCAAATTGCTGCTCAAGATGCCAAACTCAATTCCAAAGTACCAAAACTCATTCTTTTGGGCCAAAATTTGAGAAAACATGTAGAAACTCATTTTACTTTATGAATTGAAGATCATTTCGCAAAAATCAAAGCCCAAAACATGCCAATTGTTCACAATCAAACTTGAAACTTTATATATAATGTACATGCATGTAATGATATGGCTTCTTTCTCCCAAAACATGGATTCATGGAGTGAGAAGTGTAATAACATGTTGACTTCTTAAACTTGAGCATAAAGAACACCATGTATGTGTGAATTCTTGGAAGAACAACCTCAAAGTGTGATGAAATATGCATGTATATATGATTTACTTCCCAATTCTACTTTCTAAGTTCAATTTCCAAGCTTAAACACCTATACCTCTTGAATTCAAACACCAATATCTTAAATACCAAGTTTAAGTGTAACGCCTCCGAAATAATCACAATAATTCGACCCAACACAACATGCATAAGACAACTTAATCAAAGTGATAAACTTCCATTAACCTGAATCGTTATACAAAAATGACATATGCGATATACATTCATAAACAATTTATCATGAATCTACAACATGTGTTACAAGTAGTAAAGAGAAATGAAAGTTAAACAGATTAATATATGCCTTAAAGGCTTACATCTTTCCAAGTCATTGCTTAGTTACAACAAAAGAGAGTCTACTTCTATACAATTTAAGCTCTTGGCTATATAGATAAGTACAAAAAGTGAAGCTCATGCTCCAAATTTCTTCTGAGCTATTGCCTTGGCGAAGGCATATCATCAACATCTGAAAATGATTTTTCCTAAATACGGTGAGCCAAAGCCCAGTATGAACAACCTAACACAATATATGAGTTTTAACGAAGGTATAAGTAAAATGTGCATTTACAAGGCCAGGGATAAAACATTCATTTTCTATATAATCATAAAGTGCCAAAATTACACATCTCAATCTCTTTTCCCCTTCTCGTCAATTTAAGTTAATTCATTTCATCTCAATTCATAAGCTAGTTTCATTATCTTTCAGACGACCCATCTGAGACTATAACTCAATGGTTTCCAAATTAACACAATTATCACACAAACACTTCAATCTGCCATTTTACGAAAATTTCGTTCGCGGGATCGACACCCATGTATACGTGTGGTTTCAGGACTTTCACCCAGGACACACAGGCCAACTTAATTCAATGGAGTCCATCCTCTATCTCCTCCTAAACATGGAGTATATCCCTTTTCTCCTCCCAACCAATCATACATATACAATGTATTTAAAACATAGTCATATTCAATGACAACCCATAAGAGATTAGTTTAATTAATCTAATCTTCATGCAATTTCTACAACAATCATAGCTATCCTCCACCGATAGCCCAATACTTCCCTCTTTCCCAAATGTCAACCTAAATGCCAAAATCAACAATTGTGACATAATATAACCTCATTTTCAAACCTCACGACCATTTATGTCACATTCACTAGAAACCCCTCTTTTGATTCTGCATCCCAAACCCTAAGTTTGTCCAAAATACCCCCAAAACCCACCATTGTTACACAACAATCAATAGCTAAGTTAAAAACCATAAGAAGGTGTAGAAAATCCCAACCTTGAAGTTAGGAGTTGAGCAAAGCAAAGATGAAACTCCAACGACACCAAAACCAATTTCTATTTGGATGGAAACGTAGCTCTTGGAAGGCTCCAACTTTTTCTCAAAGACACTAGGGTAGAAAACCCAATGGATCTAGGTTAAAAAGTAGAGAGAAAGTGTCTCAACTTTAGGGTTTTGAAGGAAATAGATCTGAAAAATGATGTAAAAAGTCATTTTCGCAATTTGATATACGCACAGTCCGCTTGAGCACAAGAAGTGACGCTCGAGCGCTAAATACAATAAGTTGTTCCACTCGAGTGTAAGAAGTACCGCTCGAGCGCCAAGACACAATGAAAGAGACGCTCACCGCTTGAGCGCAAGAAGTGACGCTCGAGCGTAGAAAACACACATCCAGTAGTTTTGCAAACATTTGACCGATTGCTCGAGCACAAGAAGTGGCCACTCGAGCTGAGCCAGCTCGAGTGCAAAAAGACCTGCTCGACTGTAGAAAACACTCTCCTAGTAGTTTTGCAGGCCTGCAAAAGTACTGAGAGTTTGCAAAATTTGCTCGAGCACAATAAGTACCACTCGAGCGGAGGAGTAAAATTCTGGGCAACAAGAGTTTGGAAAACAAGAAACCAACCTGTCCTAAACACAACCACAATAATCCAAAAGGGAAATTTAAGGGAAAACAAAGGAAATGAGAGATAAACCACAATACTAAACCATGAAACTCGAGTCCGGAGTACAACAAAGATCGGGTCAAAATCGGATTTGCTATATTAAGAGTATGATCCTTACTTACACTCTTTAATTGGACTCTTAGAAGTTAATTCTTGAGCTAGCAAGTCAATTCTCCAATTTTCTTCCAAATTCCTCTTCTCCTAGCTTGAATTCAACTTTCTCTCTCTCTCTCTTTCTCTCTCTCTCTCTCCACGTTTTTGAGCTCAAAATGGTGATGAGATTGTGTTTTAGACGTTATATTAGCCTTATATAGGTCTAATTAGCTTAGGTTAGTTAATTATGTTTAAAGGTAATTAATCCCACTCAATTTTAATTAATTTATTCTAATTATTTGATTCCGAATTGAAATCCAATTAAACTTACCATAATATTTCAAAAAGTTTAATTCACAAATTGGCCTAGTCAATTTCGTGTTCGGTGGCCGATAAGGCCTTCAATTCATAGATTCACGTAGAATTACCGATAGATATTCCTAGAGTAGTCAGATATAAACACAAATAACACATGACACATGCAATTAATTTAAGATTTCATCTTAATTGCTTGTTAAGCATTTTTAATCAAGGATTATTGTAACGCCCCGAAATAAACACAATATACCCATCTCATAACAACCAATAAATAGCAATATAAATGAACTAATAAGCTTTCTTTAATCAAAGTTGAATATACAAAAGGTGACACGTGCGATATGCATTTATAAATAGTACATTTTGAATCTACAGTGTGTTACGAGATTGTGAAAAGAAAAGAAAGCTAAACAGATAATCATATGCCCTAAAGGCTTACATCTTTCCAAGTCAATGCTTGGATACATAAAAAATGAGTCTTAAGCTCAATATAGATAAAACCCTAGGCTTGTACAAAATTAAATACAAAATAACAACAATGAGCCTTCAGCTCCACAATCCTCCCAAGCTAAGTCCTTGCTGGAGGCATATCACCAGTACTTGAAATGTTTTTCCTACATAGGGTAAACTAAGGCCCTGTAGAAATACTACAACACAATGTATAAATCTTAACAAAGCCATAAGGTTTTATGCATATGCAATGCCAGTACCAAAACATTTATATCCTTTTTCAAAAGCCGTGCTATGCCAGTTTATATCTCAATTCTCAAAACCATGACCTTTACAATAAAAAGAATGGAGAAATCTCAAACCAATACAACATTTCATGGATATTTCGTTTGCGAAAAACCGTCAAACGGCACCCATGTAAACGTAGCCTATATAAGTGCTACTATTGTCATTTTACGGATATTTCGTCCGCGGGAATCGGCACCCATGTATATGCGCGTTTTTCGGGACTTTCACCCTAGACACACAGGATAACTTGATTTGGTGATACACACTTCTTTCCAACGTTTACCCATTTTTCTCAACATCATATACATTTTCAATGTAGTAAATAAGTAATGATGTTCAATGCACATAGATGAGAAATTAGTTTTAGTTCACCTACTTCTCATGCAATTTATATAACACTAATAGTTATCCTCCACTGATAGCCCAAAACAGATATCTCTAAACAAATAAATAAATTTCATTAAAGATGCACTTTTTCAAAATCTCAAAATGGAAGTGATGATACATATCCAACTCCACCCTCATGATTATCATCATTTCAATTTCACAATTTCCATATCAATTCCATTTTCTCTTTACAATCTCAAACATTCACATTTTTGGGCAAAAACCCTTTTCTCTTTGAAAATCCATTTCAATTCAAGAAATGTCTCATTTCAACATATATCAACCCCAAATTCATAATCACAACATTTTTCTTAAAATCATTTGAAAACCCCTTTTTTACATTTTGATTCTAAACTCTAGGTTTTTAACAAAAACCCCAAAACCACCATAATCTTTTGAAATAGCAAATAGCTAAGGTAAAACTCATATAAGAGTATAAAGAATCCCTACCTCAAGTTTAGAAGACAAGAGAGGGAGTGAGGAAACTTCAACAATGCCAAAACTCAACTTTGTCCAGATTAAGACGAAACTCTAGATGAGCTCCACCTTTTTCTCAAAGGGAATAGAGAAGAGAAATCAATGGATCAAGGTATTTTAGAAGAGATAAGGTAAATTTTAGAGAGAGAGTGTGTAGATCTAGGGTTTTTGAAAAGTTTAGAGAGAGAGACAGAAAGATGAAAAAGTGATGTAAAAAGTGACTTTTACGAACTAATATACATGCAGACCGCTCGAATGCAAGAAGTGACGCTCGAGCGTAAGACACAAAAGATGGGACCGCGAGAGTACAAGAAGTTGTCGCTTGAGCATAAAATAGAAACCCCCAGTAGTTTTTCAAACAGAAGGCCGACGCTCGAGTGCAATAAGGACCGTTCGAGCCAAGACCGATTGAGCGCAAGAAGTTCAGATCGAGCAAAGAATACCAATTCCCAGTAGTTTTGCAGAGCTGCAAAAGTACGGAGAATTCACAAAGACCGCTCGAGCGCAAGAAGTGACGCTCGAGCGTAGAAGCAAAATTCTGGCAACACAACCCAAAAGTCAAACTCAAAGGGGTATAAGGGAAATAAGACATAAATGACTATACAAGGCAATGAAACTCGGATCCAAAACATCAAATGGTTCGGGTCCAAACTAGAATTGCTATAATTATAGATTAATCACAAGTCGAGGTTGTTACAATGGGGTAGCTGTTGTGTTCTTTTGCATATCAGTCACTATTGTGACTATGAGATTTATTTTGAGTCTCATTTTGATAATTTAAATTATTCATTTTTTAAGACACATCGACTAGAATATTTTTATACAAAATTACATTGATCGGATATCGATAACTATATGATCTAATCAAATTTGTATATGCAAAAATAAATGCTAAGTGTGATTTTGATTATAAAATTGAATATAAATTTGATTTGATTATAAATATATTGATATCCGATTAACGTGATTTTTTACATAAATATTCTACTCGACGTGACCTGAAATGTGAATGGTTTGGATCATTCCATTGTGCTCACAACAACGACTACTGTGCAAAGGCATATCAACCATCCCCAATCCCCTATTGGTTGTAGTGGAGACTACTAATCTTCTTCTTTTATACTATTATATAAAATGAAGACTTGACTTGCTATTTTGATTTTTTTTTTTTTAATATGCTAAGTGAATTTTGTTAATTCCACTCTTAAGTAATTTATTTTTAATGTTTTTAATTTTTTTATTTAAATATGACTTCTCACTTACGAAACAATTACAATAAAGGTTGTTCGCGGATTGGGTGGCCTCCTATCCGTCATCTATCTGAACTTAGGTGGATTATAAAATATCAATCTGTGTGAGTGATTTTCCGATCACACTGCCCTTCTTAGTAATTCAGCTGTAGAATACAAGCAGAATAGATGGCACCTTGCTGTCCTGCACAGAAAGAAAAGGCTCCGGCGGTGGTTCTTCCACCCGGGGGCACTCCGATGATCAAGTCAGTATACTTCTCGATTATATTCAGGTATTCAACTCACAAGCTTGAGTATCAAAAACATACCTTAGACCCATGGGGGTGCCCCTCTTTTATAGCCAATACAATCCTATTCCCAATAGGAGCCTAACTCCAATGGACTCAGGATTACTGCTAATCTGGAACTCCCAGTGGGATTAGGATAAACCCTCTAAGAGTTTCATCTTTACCCAAACTGAAGTCTTCTCTCAATCTTGGACTCTTGTCCTTTATCCGCTTATCTTGAATTTCGATATCTTCGGAGATAACCTCGGCAACTCCGAGATTACCTTGGCATAACTACCACGACACGTGGCACCTCGGCTGACACGTCGGCGTCACCATGCCACGTGTTGGTACTCAGAAAATATATCCCCACAACTGCCCCCTAGGTTCTATTACCTCGGCATTCTGAGGTGATGGAACCTATATTGTTCTTCTTTCCAATACGTCGGCGTCAGAACTCTTAAGCCGAGGTCATTCTCTTAAAGCCGACATGTTTTCTTTCAAGAACAAGAATTCAAATGAACTCCTCTACGCGCATGAGCTGTCATGCATCACTTCTCAACCGTTTCTCTTATGTGTTTTATTTTCATTGGCCCGTGCCTGTGACGCGCTTGTAAGCCGTCTTTCATCCATCTGCGCCGTCTGACGTACACGTTGCTCTAGGCACAATAAATGCCTTATTTTGCCGCCGTTTCACATTTTTGACAAAAACTCTTGCCTTCCTCCTCTATCTCTTTACCTTTTCACTTGTTTACTTGCTTTTTCTCTCTCTAAAGCGCTTTCTTCTTCGAATCTGCCATTGCTCTAAGCTCCAAACTTTGCAACCGTCTTCATTCTGCCATTCCTGCGAAGCTGTTGTTACTGTTTCAACCGTCGTCTGTCCTCGGCGAATTTCATTTCGGCCTCACTTTATCTGGTAAGCAACTGGCCTTTCTTTCCCAGTTCTTGATCGTTTCTGGATTTTCCTGCTTTTACTGTTCTGCTCAAGCATTTAATCTGTGAATCATTCACCTGAATGCGTCTTATTTTATAATTTTGCACATGTCATGAACACTTTGTACTGTTTCACCACTGTTCTTGGCCCTTAACCCTTTGTAATCTTCGTGTTTCTAATAGCCCATTTTTTGTTCTTGGATCTGAAACTTCGCCTTTGTTTTCTGCCTTTTGTATTTTTTCCAGATCTGTGCCCTTGATCTTCGTCTTCATAGTTTTAGGTTTGGGATTTGTTTATAGAACCTTCGATTCTTAGGAAAAACTGAAATAAGCCTTACCTGTAATTACCCAGATTTGTAGCCGAGGTTCTTGCAACCCTTCTGAATTAACTCTCTTCTAAAACCTAGCCCTTTATATTTAGACTGACGCCATGGGTATGTGGAGACAAAGGGTAAACACCCCAACAAAACTCGAATTCTTTAGGCAAGAGTTCTCCATCCCAGATGATGTCCACCTGAGACTAGCTGGGGAGGATGACTCTATTATGCCCACGGATGATACAATGCCTTTTCCCATTGTTGCTTTCGTTGAATGTGGACTTCGGCTCCCACTAAATCCCCTTTTTCGTGAAGTCCTTCGCTATTACACCTTGAACCCTATGCAACTCACCATCAACTCCTATAGAGTGCTTAATGGTATCATAGCCTTAGCTCGGCAGGAGAATGTTAGAATCACTCTCGCCGACATCCAATACTGTTATACTATGTGCGCCCTTAACCTGAAAGAAAAAGGTTACGTGTATTACCTCAAGCCGAGGTCCACTGAATTCAAAATTGTAGCCGACCTCCCAGACTCCAACAAAGGGGCTGGAGATGATTATCTGATTGCTTCTAGAAATTGGGAGTTTGGCCCAGACGAAGATGTTCATCTTTACCCTCTTCCTCGAACAGTTAAAGAGGGCAAGGGTAAGAGCCCATTGCCAATTACTTAGTTGTGTTTTTTTTTTTTTTTTTTTTTAGTCCTCAAAGATTTTATCTATTTCTGATGTCCTGTTCTTCTTTGCAGACGTTCGCAAGCCACCAAAGAACTTTCGCCAGTCCTATTTTCTTGGCAAAGACCTAAAGAAGCTCCTAGACCTTCCGATCCAAAAGCGCAAGGCTCCATTGGTACTGAATTTTATCCCCACGTACAAATCCACTTTGCCCGACGTTCCAAGGAAGAAGAAAAAGAGCCTCTCTCCACCTACTGTCACAACTCAAGCCGCTTCTTCATCCTGAACTGATCAGGAGTCCACATCTGACCCAACCAATCAGCCTTCCACCTCGGCACCATACTTGGTACCAATACCTGAACGAAAATGCCGGCTCAGACTTGTCAAAACTGCTGAAATGGTTCGCCCAAAGCCTGTCGCCCAAGATCTCCTAGCCGACCTTCCATCCGACGTTGACGCTGTCCCCACTCAGTCCATGCCACCACCAAAACCAAAAAGAACCAAGAAGGCCCAACCGAAGTCTAAGGCTATTGAGGCTGAGGCTGAAGATGCTCTGCCCATCTCTCAATTGGCCGAGAGCAAGAAGACCGCTTCTACCTCGGTCACAAGGTCTGCTGAAACTCAACCATCAGAATCCCAAAAATCAAAGAAACCGAGGTCTTCTTCTGTGACGACTTCAAAGTCCAAGGTACCAAATGTCCCCTGGACACCTGAGATTACCCTGGAGGATAAGCCTGTTCTTGCCAGCGACAGCGCCGACGACATCAACGTCGGCGTTGCACTCAGCACAGCCTTACTTCTCCCAGGAGATCTAGAAAAGAACGCCGAGTGCAGTGAGTATGAAAATTATGCTCTAATGCTTCAGCGTTGCGTTCAAGTAAGTGTCTTCACCTTGTAACCTGTCTTTCTCCATTTTTTTATACTTGTAAATTTTGCACTAATCTTTTGTTTTTATGCTCCTTCAGGCTGTTCAGCACGCCTATTCCTTTTCTATGCAATCTTTTGAGACCAGGGAGAAGTTATCTGATTTGAAAAAGGAGTATTCTGCCCTCCAGAAGATCAACAAGGGTCTTCAAGCAAAAATGAAGAAGTTGGAAGATCAAGCCGAGGCTGCTACTAAAGCCCAAAACTTGGCCGAAGAAAAGGCTGATGCTGCTGAAGCTATAAAGAAGGTTGCTGAAGCGCAGAAAAAAGAAGCCGAAGAGAAAGTGGTTCAGGCCGAGAAGGAGCTTCAGCAAGCCTTGGCAACTAAAGAAGCTGAAATCAAGGAAACCGATGAAAAGGCTTATGTCCAGGGCGTGGCCGACGTCACTGAGGACTATAAGCTTCAAGTCAGGCAGGCATGCAACAGGGGATTTTCCCTTGGTTGGATGTCCCTGATAAAAAAACTTGATCTCCCTGCTGACTCGCCTTTCCGTAACGCCGATGCTATTCCTCTCCCATTTCCTCCTCTTCCACCACCAAGTCAGGCTGAAGAAGAATCTGAGTCTGAGTCTGAGGGTGAAGATAAAAAAGATGATGATGCTTTAGTAAGGAAGCCCAAGGGTACCAACGAGACCAAATCTCCTCCTCAGGATGATCAAGTCCTAGACCTGACTCATGAGGAGGATGAGGAGGTTATTATGGATGCTATTCCTGAACAAGCATTATCCGATGTTCCTCCAGTTGAGAAGAGTCTTGATCAAACACTTGCTGAGATTGATGCCGAAATTGTGGCAGAAAAAGATGCCGAGGTGGTTCTTCTAGAGTCCTCCGAGGTCCCAGCCCAACCATCTGCTGATGTTGAGGAATCCTGAATGTCTTTGGTACTCTTTTCTTTTGTTTTCTAAACAATGTAGGCTTCCCCTTATGGCCGATGTGCCTTTCTTTGTTACTTGTGAACAATTTACTTCTGCTAGGCCATAGTGCCTTCATTATATACAACTGCAATTGTTTTCTCTGAATGCTTTAGTCTTTAATTTCTCTTCATTGCTTCTGTATGGCTCTTACACTTTGAATATTTTGCATGATTTGTATAATTCCTCCTTTGTACAATCTTCTCGGGGTTACATATCTCGGGTATAATAACTGCAAGTTTTTACTTCGGCAAGATACTGATTTGCAATCTTTTCATAAATTTCAACAAGTATAAAACATATACTTTTCAATGTAAACTTTGCAAACTTTTCTCAAGTTATAACAAGTGTAAAACAGTGATCTACTTGTAAATTGCTACAAATTTCAACAAGAGTTTAAACAATATACTTAGCTTTTACCTCAACCTGTAAATTGCTGCAAATTTCAACAAATGATCATATGTCGGCTTAACTTCAACTTGTAAATTGCTACAAATTTCAACAAGTGGTAAACTTTGTATCGGTTTGACCAACTTGTAAATTGCTACAAATTTCAACAAGTGGCAAACTTTGTATCGGTTTGACCAACTTGTAAATTGCTACAAATTTCAACAAGTGGTAAACTTTGTATCGGTTTGACCAACTTTGTAAATTGCTACAAATTTCAACAAGTGGTAAACTTTGTATCGGTTTGACCAACTTGTAAATTGCTACAAATTTCAACAAGTGGTAAACTTTGTATTGGTTTGACCAACTCTCTGCCCCTAATGTGAACCTGAGTTTCACCTGGGGTTCTCATTACTTAGAGACAACATTATGCATTCATAAGTCTTGGGGAATTCTGTAAAGATTTTATTGATGACGTCGGCAAAATACAATGAATATCTCAATGATAGAAAATTTCAAATTACAAGTGTTCCAGGGTCTTGGCAATGCTTTGCCCTCATTGTCTTCAAGCTGATAAGCTCCATTGCCTAGTACCGAAGTAATTCTGTAAGGTCCTTCCCAGTTTGGGCCAAGCTTGCCCTCTCTGGGATCCTTCTTATTGCTGACGACTTTTCTCAAGACTAGGTCGCCAACTTGAAAATCTCTTGGGTTGACCTTCTTGTTGTAAGCTCTGGCCAGCTGTTGCTGGTATACTGCAAGCTGAATTGCAGCCTTCTCTCTTCGTTCTTCCAAAAGATCCAGGTCTCGGGCTAAGAGTATGTCATTGGTCCCATTCTCAACTCCCTGGGTTCGGATCCCTGGGATGCCGACTTCTAGTGGAATGACTGCTTCTGTGCCATAAGCCATGGCAAAGGGGGATTCCCCTGTTGATCTTCTCGGCGTAGTCCGATATGCCCAAAGTACGTTGGGCAATTCATCTACCCACTTTTCTTTTGCTGCTGCAGCTCTTCTTTATTCCATTCAAAATTACTTTTGTTGGATGCTTCTGCTTGCCCATTACTTTAGGGGAAACTTGGTGTGGAAAAGTAATTCTTGATCTTGAATTTCGCACAAAAGTTCTTTGATAAGTTTGCTGTTCAAACTGCGTTCCGTTCTCGGCAACGATGGCTCTTTGCCAAATTCTGGTGATAATGTTTTCCATATGAAATTCTTGACGTCACATCTCGGATTTTGGCAGAGGTTCTGCTCTATCCACTTTGTGAAGTAATCTGTTGCTACCAGCAGTATTTTCTCTGCCCAGTTACTTGGGGAAGTTGTCCAACCAGATCCATGCCCATTGGGCAAACGACCAAGGGCTGGATACTGGATTCAGGTCAGCCAGCTGGCTGATGAATCAAAGGTGCAAACCTTTGGCATTGTTCGCACTTCTTTACGTAGGCTTCTGCATCTTTTTGCATGTAGGGCCACCAATACCCCTGGGTAATGGCCCTATGGGCTAATGATCTGCCCCAGTGTGGCTTCCACAAATTCCTTTATGAATTTCATATAAAAAATCTTTAACTTGTAAAGGGTGTACGCACCTTAAAAGGGGTTCAGTGAAGGACCTTATGTAGAGATGTCCGTCCGTAGTCAGGCTGAATCTTGCCGACTTCAACCTGACTTTGTGTGCCTCCTTGCGGTCTTTTGGCAGCTTTCCTTCTTTCAGGAATGCAACAATTGCGTCCATCCAGCTTGGCCCCATGTCCACACATATTGCTTCTTGCTTTGCGCTCTGTGGTTCTATGCTCGGGCCCGACATATAGTCAATCATAATTGTTCTTGTTTTTCCAGTCTGTATTGAACTTGCCAGGTTGGCCAACGCGTCGGCGTGGCTGTTATCATCTCGGCTTACTTGGAGAAGTCGGCAGTTCTGAAACAGGGTTGCCAATCTGACGAACTTTTTTGCATATGCCGACATTCTCTCGTCTTTGGCTGCAAACTCTCCTGTTGACTGGTTAACAATTAACTGTGAATCACAAAAAACTATTACCTCATCTGCTTCTGCTGCTGCTGCCAGCTTTAGTCCTGCAATTAATGCTTCGTATTCTGCTTCATTGTTTGAGGCCTTGAACCCCAAACGGATGGATTGTTCTATTATTTCTCCATCTGGGGATATCAGCAGCACTCCTGCCCCGCTCCTTGTCGGTTTGAACTTCCATCGACAAATAGTCTGAATGAGTCGCCGATGTAGATGCTGCAGGGTCTGAGCTTTTCCTTCCTTTGTTCTTGGCCTTTGGCTGGGATTCTCCCTGCTTGCTGGGACCTCGTTCATCTTGGCTCAACGGAGCCCGATGTTCGATGGACTCAGGTGTGAATTCTGCCACGAAGTCGGCCAAAACCTGGCCCTTAATCGCTGTTCTGGGCCTGAACTCCAGGTTATACTGGCCCAAGGCCACTGCCCACCTTGCAATTCTTCCTGTTAAGTCTTCTTGTTGCAACAAGGACTTCAGTGGGTGCTCTGTTAGCACTACAATCTTGTGTGCCTGGAAGTAGTGGTTCAATTTTTTTGAGGCCATTACTAGGGCCAGCATTAACTTTTCTAGCGGTAGATACCTTGTTTCTGCGTTGGCCAAGGTTTTGCTTACATAATAGACAGCCTTCTGTTCTCCCTGCTCTTCTCGGATTAGCACTGCACTTACTGCGTGTTCTGACACGGCTAAGTACAGAAACAACTCCTCCCCAGGTTCAGGTGTTGAAAGGACTGGGGCCGTGGTCAGATACTTTTTTAGGTCGGCCAAAGCGGCCTCACATTCTTCAGTCCATAGGAAATCTGCGGTCTTTTTTACAGGTTGAAGAAAGGTTTACACTTGTCTGAGCTTCGGCTTATGAACCTGTTTAGGGCTGCGGCCCTGCCAGTGAGCATTTGAACCTGTTTTGCCGATGTTGGGCTCTGTAGATCTAGGATGGCCTTGATCTGATCTGGGCTGGCCTCTATTCCCCTTCTTGTTACCAGGTACCCTAGAAACTTACCAGATCCGACTCCAAACGCGCATTTAGATGCGTTGAGTCGGAGCCGATATGTTTTGAGTATTTCAAATACCTTTTCAGGTCGGCAAGATGACTCTTAGGCTCCTTGGTCTTCACGACCATGTCATCGATGTAGACTTCTACTGTTTGGCCTATCAGGTGCTTGAACATTTTGGTTACCAGCCTTTGGTAGGTTGCTCCTGCGTTCTTCAGCCCAAAAGGCATCACCCTGTACAGTACAGGCCTTTTGGGGTGATGAACGCTGTCTTCTCCTCGTCTGGGGGGTACATGGCTATCTGGTGGTACCCCCTGTAAGCTCCAGGAAGCTCATCCTTCCATGTCCAGATGTGGCGTCTACTAATTGATCAATTTTGGGCAGAGGAAAGCTGTCTTTGGGACAGGCTTTATTCAGGCTTGTAAAATCTACGCAGACCCTCCATTTACCTTTTTCTTCTTTACCACCACAGTGTTTGATAGCCATGTTGGATAATTGACTTCTCTGATGGCCTGGCTTCCCAAGTCTGTCTACTTCTCCTCCACTGCTTCGACGTGCATCAACGTCGGTCTTCTAGCTCGTTGTATTACAGGTTTAGCCGACCTGTCGACGTTCAGTCTGTGACATGTGACCTCGGGGTCAATGCCAGGCATTTCATAAGGTGTCCAGGCGAACACCTCTATGTTTGTTCAAAAAGCTTCCAGTTCTTTTCTTCTTCTTCGGCTAAGCCTGAGCCGAAAGAAAGAAGCGCTCTTCGTCGCCCTCCTGGACGAGGATTTTCTTTAGGTTTCCTCACTTTCTCGGCCGGCTCCTTGCCGACATCATCTAGGACTCCATGTCCTCATCTTCAATCTCTGCCTTCCCTGGTTCTTGTATGTTGCAGGTTGTTTTCATTGCTGCCATGGAGCAATTTTTGGCCTGTAGTTGGTCTCCTCTGACTTCTTCAATCCCATGTTCTGTTGGGAACGCAATAGTTGATGCAACGTTGAGGGAACTGCCCCCATTGCATGCAACCATGGCCTTCCCATATGATGTTATAGGAGAAGGCGTATCAATCACGATGAATTCTGTCCTGATCTTCTTAGTGCCGGCCTGTACTTCCAAGTTTGTAGCGCCCAGTGGCCACGTCGGCGTTCCATTGAAGCCGACCATCGGGCCATTCGATTGCTCCATGTCGTCTGGGTGAAGGCCTAGCTCCTTGTAACATCTAACGTACATGATGTCACAAGAGCTGCCTTGATCTATTAGGATGCGTTTTACTTGGCACTCCCCAACCTGGAGGGATACTACCAAGGCATCATTATGTGGGTGTACCATCTCTAGGTCGGCTTCGGTGAAGGTTATCATCGGTCCTTGGCGCTCGCTGGCCGATGTCTTTTTCCCCGACTTGGTAGACATGCTGCAGATGCCTTACCCTTTGAGTCTCTCCTCTGACTTCGTTCTCGTTAACTTTTGAATGAATCACATTAACTATCCGAGGTCCTTCTGCCTGAGGTTGCGGAGGTGGTGGGGCTGCTGGAGCCTGAGGCAATCTTGCCTGTTCTTCTCTTGTTCTGGTTTCATCGACAAGGTCTCTCAGGTGGCCTTGCCTTACCAGATCTTCCAAGTGTGCTTTTAGGGCTCTGCAGCCCTGTGTTGTATGTCCGTCTTCATTGTGATAAGCACAATGTCTGTCCATGTTTCTTCCCATAAATTCTCCCGGTTCCCTTGCTGGTGTTCTGAAATAGGGCTGGTTCCGAATTTTTCCTAGGACTTTTTGAATTGGAATTCGGAACACGGTTGTCACTGCCTGTTTGGCCCTTAACTCTATCTCTGTTTTGCTGAATCCGTTGTTACTTCGGTCTCGCTTCGGCGAGCCGTTCCCTTTCTCCTGTTTGACTTCCTTGTGGGCCGATGTATCCTCCTCGACTCGGACATACTTTTCGATCTTTGCCATGAGTTCTTCCATGCTCTTTGGCAATGTCTTTGCCAAAGATTTCTGCAGCGAACAGTTATCTTTCAGGCCGTTCTTGAAGGATACGACCGCCACTTCCTGGTTGCACTCGGGTATTCGATTGAACACCTCGTAGTATCTTTTTGCATAGGCCCTAAGGCCTTCATCCTGGCTGATCTTCAAGCCATTAGTGCGTCCACCCTTAATGGCTGTAGCTTGTTGTCACGAACCTGGCCACAAACATCTCGGCCAGGCCTTCCCATGTCTTCACGCTTCCCTTTGGTAGCTTGTGGAACCAATCTGATGCAATCTCCCCAAAGGACGAGGGGAACACTTTGCAGAGCAGTGGCTCGTTTCCACTGTACAATGCCATTGAATTCAGGAAAGACCAACGTGGAAGTTAGGGTCTGACTTACCATCGTATACTGAAACCTCGGCATGCTGAATCTTTTTGGTGCCTCGAATTTGTCCAGTTCTACCGAGAACGGTGTCCTCGGCTTGTCGGGTGAATTAACCTCAGCTTCAGCATTCTGTTCCTTCCTCTTGAGTAGTTTCTCAAGTCCTCTTTACTCCTCCCTGGAGCTCGGCTATCTTTTGACTTCAGTCTTTTGGCACACTGCTCTCGGCCTCGTGGTGGGCCCGTTTTGATCTTTCTCCATGGGTTGTGTCAAAGCAGAGTGCCTG